>CATIWO010275497.1:0-22641 GCA_949673435.1 Macaranga tanarius | reverse complement strand
TGTATTAATATACAAATTAATAATATAATAAATGAAATAAATTTTAATATTTCAAATATTATTAAAAATTATTAGTGACTAAATAATTTTGTCTAATAATATAATATACTATAAATAAATTAAGAGCTTGAATATAATTTTTAAATTTTTTTTTTAATTTTTCTTATTAAATATTTTTATGAAAGTATGGACTAATTTGTTAACTAATTAAACTATCAGGGAGTTATTTATAATTTTTATTGTGATATTTGCTTACATCTCAGACAATAGGGATATAAATGAAATTCTTAGGGCCAATTTGGGGTAAATTGACGAAAACGGTCAAAAGGGGGCAAATTGAACCTTTCCAAAAAGTTCGAGGGCCAAATCGAATCTTATTCCCAAAAAAAATGAAGATATGCATAAGAAGCAACAACAACAACAATAATGACATTAATTTCAATTGAAGTTAAACCTAAAAAATTAATTTAAACCCAAAAAAATTAAAGATGGTGAAGTACCTCTCAGCTGCTTTAGTTGATGTGTTTCCTGAAATTAATACTTTTCAGTTAAATTTGTAGGTAAAAGCACTATTGCACAGTACAAAAAAAGGGTTGCAGATGATTACCGCAGCGGATTAAGGTGATTTTGGAGTAGTTGGATTTGAGGTTAGTGGAGAGGCGAGGGAAGGAAACAAAGATAAAGCGAGAGGGCAGAAGTGAAAGAGAAGGTGATGCGAGAGGTCACGAAGGAGGAAAAGTTAGTAACAAACGAGGAGAGAATCGATAATTTTAGGTTAAAGAAGTAGATGTTTGATTTGAAATTTCAAGTGTTCATATATTATTTTAAATCCTAATATTTTAGGTTTTTAGAATTTTTAGGATTTGAATGAAATCCAAATATATATGATTATAATGACTTCAAACAAGAAATGTGGCCCAAATCCAAATTTATGGGTCAAATTCTTGCAATCCAAACATAACATTAATTCTTTCACCAACTATAAAATAAAACATCAATAAAATTTTATGCAATAGGAAAGGAAAATAAAAATTTAGTTGAATAAAAATACACAACTTAAATTTTCTTTAAAATCTTGAAATATAAAGTACACTATATTGCGTCAAAACTCACAAATTAAAAAAAGCAAATGATTTTATATATAATCCGCCGTCCAATGTACGTTCATCGCCAATATATATAATATTGCTTTAAGAATATTTAAAATAGTTCATGCAATAATATAATATATAATATAATATTTAATTTCACGGCTTTATCGTTTATATTTTAGAATATGTAACAACATTATTTTATGTAATAAATATAATATATGATTATGATTTTATATTTTGAAAAATGGTGTTTTGTTGGTGCTGAAAAAAGTACCTTTCAAAGTCCTTTGTTAAGCTACCGTTACAGTTGATTGGCATTCTCATGCTTGGACCGAGTCTTTTTTCCACTGTAACTTAAATAATATCAATATATATTTTATGTTTATGTTATCTAAATATTACTATTTTTTAAAAGATATCACATTTTTTTAAATATTGTGTTTTAAAAAAATATTATTATGAGTGTTTGAAAATATCCCGACTTAAATAATTTTTTAAGATATCATAATAAATTTTTTTTTACCAATCAAATCGTGTTATATCAGCTACTATTTTTAACATTCCAACTTAAATATATCATGCTTTTTTCTAATATATTGCATTTTTTGAAATATCACGAGCTTTTAAAAATATCACGAATTAATAATTTTTTAAATATCATGAGAAATTTTTTTCTCAACCAATTAAATGGCGCCATGTCAGTTGCTAACTTCAACGTACTAGTTTCAAGAGCGTTTAAGTATAAAATTTCCATCCTTCGTCATGCAATAGTATAAAAATATCTATTTTGTTACTCTATGTGTTGCATGGACACTTCAATTAATAGGTGATTTTTTTTATATTTTTTGTCTTATTTTTTTAAACACTTCAATTGTAAGAGAGACACTTTAATTAAAAGTCGTTTTCTGTGTTCGTACTTTTATTTTCTGTATCTTTATATCCTTGTTCTTGCTACCTAGGTTAATAGTGAGGTATAGTCTTTTAAATGTAATGAATTGCAAAATGAATAAAAAAGTAATAAATTCAGATTTTTTATTGCATTTTATAGTTCGATATTTTCTTTCTCTAATCAACTCAAGTTTTTAATTTTTTCCTTTTATTAAATAAATATTCACAAATAATTCAAGTTTCGTTTTTTTTTTTTGTCATCTCTAAACATATAAAAATCTATAACTTTATTTTCATAAGTTTGTATATTTATCCAGACAACCACATAAGTGAATTTAAGAAAAAAAATATACATATACGTATTATATAATTTTATACAAAAATTATTGGCAACCTTTTGAATATATAATTAGTATATTTTAAAGGATATTTTATTTCTTTTGTAATTTTTAAAATCTTATATTGTTATATATTATTTTTACGATATAAATTTATATGTGGCATAATGATTAAAAAAAAGTTAAAACACTTTCACGTTTTTATAATATTTGACTTTTCAAAACTAACATTCAAATTTTGGCGTATTTAAAATTCTAATTTATAATTAATTTTAATTGTGTATGCTCTAACAAAAACAATATGATTAATAAAATTATCAGTATATTATTCTTTACTATTATTACTATTAGCTATTTATATTTGACATAAAAAGAGCTAAATATTAATTAAAGTTGTAAACTTTTAAAATAAGTTTTAAGATTATAAACTTAAAAAAATTAAAATAAAATAATATTAATTTAATCTGATATGACCACTATCTTTGCTAGCAATATAGCATTAAAAATTCAGTTAATTTCCTCCACAGCTTCAACAACTTCCATTATCTCTGTCTGTCAGATTCTCAACAAAAGAACCTGACTTTATCAGTTATCACAACAATGAACAAAGGTATGCCACACCTTAAACACTGACACTCTCTTATCTTTTGCTCTTAGTAATCTGCAAGAAACTTGATTCAAAGCCACTGATAACTCATGGCTTCACTTAGATTATCCATTTCTTTAGATACATTTGATTCAAAGAAGTCCAATTTTCCCAAGAACCCACTTCAATTGTGCACTCATTCTTCACCTTTTTCCATTTTTAGTTGCATTCCTTCACCTAGAGCATTTGTAGTCACTACTTTCAATACATTTATCGCTGTTAAAGTCTCTAGAATTGAAACTGAATTGTTTGAGGATGATGTTGTTTTATCTACAACTGATGATTTGGTTCATGAGAGCATAAATAAGGGTTTGGTTGAGCGAAACCCGAATTCGAAACCTGGAATCAGCAAGAAGTATAGAGGTGTTGTAAAGAAAGGGACAAAAAGAAATGTGGGCTTTAAGTTTAGTTACAAAAGGAGCGGTTGTGAACAAGAAAGAGAGAATTTTTTTGTGTATGATAGTGAATTAGATGTTAATTATTCTGTTATTAATTCTAAGTTGAGCTTAGATTGTTGTAATTTTATTTTGAAGCGGCTCGAAAGGTGTAGTGGTGATAGTAAAACTTTGAGGTTCTTTGAATGGATGAGGAGCAATGGAAAGCTTGAAAAGAATGTCAATGCTTATAATGTGGTTCTTCGAGTGTTAGGTAGGAGAGAAGACTCGGAGACTGCTGAGAAGATGATTAGGGAAGTGAGTGATAGTTTTGGTAGTGCTCTTGATTTTCGGGTTTTTAACACTCTCATTTATGCTTGTGCTAAAGGAGGGCACATGGAGTTAGGAGGGAAATGGTTCCGAATGATGTTGGAACTTGGCGTTCAGCCCAACATTGCCACTTTTGGCATGCTCATGGGGCTTTACCAAAAAGGCTGGAATGTTGAAGAGGCGGAGTTTGTTTTTTCGAAAATGAGGAGTTTTGAGATTATCTGCCAATCTGCATACTCTGCAATGATCACTATTTATACCCGTTTGAGTTTGCATGACAAAGCTGAAGAGGTTATTGGCTTAACGAGAGAAGATAAATTAGTAATGAATACAGAGAATTGGTTGGTGTTGCTTAATGCTTATAGTCAGCAAGGCCGGCTAGAAGAGGCTGAGCAGGTGTTGGTTGCAATGCAAGAGGCCAGGTTTCCCCCCAATATTGTTGCATATAATACCTTGATAACTGGGTACGGAAAGTTATCAAACATGGCTGGTGCTCAACGCCTGTTTCTGGACATCCAAAATGTTGGACTAGAGCCTGATGAAACGACTTATCGATCCATGATTGAAGGTTGGGGTCGAATCGGCAATTATAAGGAAGCAGAATGGCACTATAAAGAGCTCAAGCGGTTGGGATTCAAACCTAACTCATCTAACTTGTATACACTAATAAACTTACAAGCAAAACATGGTGATGAAGAGGGTGCTATCAGAACGCTTGATGATATGATGAAGATAGGATGCCAGTACTCCTCAATCCTTGGCACTCTGCTGAAAGCATATGAGAGGGCTGGAAGAATTAATAAAGTCCCTTTCCTTTTGAAAGGTTCTTTCTACCAACATGTTCTTGTAAACCAGACTTCTTGTTCCATTCTAGTCATGGCTTATGTGAAGCACTTCTTGGTTGATGATGCTTTGAAAGTGTTGGAGGACAAAGAGTGGAAGGATCCAATTTTTGAGGACAACCTGTATCACTTGTTAATTTGCTGTTGCAAGGAGTTAGGTCAGCTTGAGAATGCTGTTAAGATATATACTCAAATGCCCAAGTCTGAAGATAAGCCCAACTTGCACATCTCATGTACTATGATTGACATTTACAGTGTCCTTGGTCGCTTTACTGAGGGAGAGAAAGTTTATCTGAAACTAAAAGCTTCTGGAATTGACTTAGATATGATTGGCTTTAGCATTGTTGTGAGAATGTATGTCAAAGCTGGATCCCTGAAAGATGCTTGCTCTGTTCTAGCAACAATGGAGAAGCAAAGGAATATAATTCCAGACATTTATCTCTTCCTGGACATGCTCCGTATTTATCAACAATGTGGAATGATGAGCAAGTTAAAAGATCTGTATTATAAAATGTTGAAAAGTGAAGTTGTTTGGGATCAAGAATTGTATAATTGTATCATAAACTGTTGTGCTCGTGCTCTGCCTATTGATGAACTTTCCAGACTTTTTAATGAGATGCTTCAGCGCGGTTTTTCTCCTAGTACTATCACCTTCAATGTCATGCTTGATGTTTATGGAAAAGCTAAGCTGTTCAAGGAGGTTAGACAATTATTCTGGACGGCCAGAAAACGAGGCTTGGTTGATGTGATTTCTTATAACACAGTCATAGCTGCTTATGGACACAACAAAGACTTCAGGAACATGGCTTCAACAGCACGGAAAATGCAATTTGATGGTTTTTCGGTGTCCCTTGAAGCCTACAATTGCATGTTGGATGCCTATGGGAAAGAACGTCAAATGGAAAGTTTTAGAAACGTCTTGCAGAGAATGAAGCAATCAAGATGTACTTCTGACAACTATACTTACAACATTATGATCAATATCTATGGAGAGCAAGGATGGATTGATGAAGTTGAAGGTGTGCTGACAGAATTGAGAGACTGTGGACTAGGACCTGACTTGTGTAGCTTTAACACATTAATAAAGGCATATGGAATTGCTGGGATGGTAGAAGATGCTATTAATTTGGTGAAGGAAATGAGAGAACATGGTATAGAACCTGATAAGATAACCTACATCAATTTGATTACAGCTTTGCAAAAGAATGATAAATACTTAGAGGCTGTTAAATGGTCGTTGTGGATGAAGCAATTGGGACTATAAAGCATACAGAATCGGTGTACATATATTATTCTTTTTGGTGCTTTCTTCATCAATGCATATCCATATATAGAAGAAGCCTGCTTGTAGATGCTTGATGTATCTCAACATTTTGCTGCTCTAGGTGAGAACTTATATTTATGCATCCTATGCAACTCTCTCTCTCTCTTATTTCTGTAAAAGGATTTTATCACAGTGAAGCGACTTTAATCGTGTGTTTGCAGTTGCAGTTCTGCTGTAAATCCTCTTGAACCTGAATGGAGAAATCTATTCTGTTGTTTCAGAGTATACGATAGATATTCCTTTCACTCAAAGGTTTTGAAATTTCACAGATCTTAAACTGATAAAAACTTTTAAAGCATGTTGTTTTCTGTTTGCAATTCTGAAAAGTCCTTGCACTGGATTCAGACAGAAAATTGGATATATCACCTTTTGACAAAGTTGCTGGTCTTCATTGTAAAGCATATTGAAATATTTGAAGAATAATTTTCTTGTAGAACTTCTCGGAACCTCATGTTTCTAGCTCGGAAAATATCAACAGCATAAATTTCTTGAAGAATTCTCGGCACATTTCCTAAAATTGTTAGTTCTGCTTCTGCGTAATTATGTGAGTGGCATCAGATTTCTTTATTAATCATTTTTGGATATCCCTGTTTGTATGATCCCAGAAAGGACATTAATTTCTCTTGTTACGTTCTACTTCAGGTGGAATTTGAGCTGACACTTCGAGATTCTGAAACAGATTATAGAGAGTCTGGACCTATTCTATGCTAATGGACATATGAAGGAAAAAAAGGTGGAGGATCCTTGCCTGCCTTTTTTTTTTTTTTTAATTCAGAAGAGAGATGCATCAAAGTGAAGAGGCGCATATTTCTAGTCAGTTGAAGTAAAATTGTTACATACAGCACAAATAAGGTTCAAGATGCTGCAGGCACCAGGCATTATGCTGAAGTATCAATGTTACTATTCACAAAAGGGTTTTGTAGCTTGCACTGAAAATAGTCTATTCAATTCTACTGTTATAGATCAAATTAGTTGAATTCATGCACATATTAATTTCAAAATTTTGTAGCTTTTACCTTAAAAGGGAAAAAGCGAGCTCATACGTTCACCGCTCATGTTTATGATCTTATGTAAATTGTAGTTAATGATCTTGAAACTGATTTGTTCATGTGCTTAGATGTACCAAATGTGCTGCAATGTCACATTCATTTGGAATATGCCTCACAACATATGTTACACATTTCAATCATAAATCCTTGATATCCATATTTCCAGAGCCTGAAACCATTGGAATCTCTCTCATTACCTTGTTTTCAAGCAAGAACCTGTTGTGAGAATTGTTACATGATTCCAACGAACCATGCCAAAAATAATGCCCCAGCGAACTTCAAGAACAAGAGATGACGAACTGACAAGAGGATAAAGTAAATCTTGTCAAAGTAATTAACTTTTATTCAAATACTATAAGTCTATAACTATTACATTAGTAGCAAAATTGTTGCTGGATTTGCTAATTTCCACGTAAATATTACATTTAGCATCTTACTAGCAAATAATGGATTCGTGTCTTTCTATGCTGATCAAATTATATACAGGACACATGACACAAAATTTAAAAAGACAACATTAGTTGATGGCCGTGAGATTTCAGAAAGGATAAAGTAGAAAAGAGGCCACTGCAAGTACTCTGCATGTGTTATATACACCATCTTCATAAAAAGTCTTGTATATTTCAACTATATTCTGGCTGGTTAGTCGTCAGAGATCACCCGACCTCACTGGAAATGTTCAACAATCTTGTGCTAAACTGAAGGGGAGTTTCCTTCACTGTGTACTTGAGGGGTGATGCTTGGCTGTTTGGCCTCTCAGTTAGAATCAGTCCTCACTGTATTGATCCAATTGTATTGCAAAAACCTTCAAGATTTGCAGGCTTATCAAAAGCAGTAAGGCATCTGTTCACAACTTTTCAGGGTCTTGGGAGAAGCAATCTTAAGCTTCTGTTTCCCACTTCTAATTTCAGCCCAACTCTGGATACATTGCCTGTGGAACTCCTGGTGTCTCTGGAGCCGAAACTAGAAACTCTGATGCTTCTGATTAAGGTATAGCAGGTTGTTGCTGGTTGGAGAATCAGTTGAAAAAATATGGAGATTTGAGAACTTCTTTCAAGTCAAAGTTGCCTCTCTCTGGGAGAGGCGGAAAGTTCAGTGCTGGATAAGATGTCTGGAAGTCCTCAAGCAACTGAAGACATTCAAGGTTGTTGTAAGGTAGAAACAAAAAATCAAATGAGAGCAACAGCATAAGTACGTCTATAAACTGAGTTCACTTGTATTCGAAGGGGGGAAAAAAGAAATGAAAGAATGAACAAAATTAACTAAATCCAAGCAGACTCTGCCTGTATGGGAAAGATTTAAACCGTTGGAGAGATACATTCTTGGAAATTACATGGTTAAGCCCATTTTCTAGGTTCAATTCACTATTTACTTTTACCAAGGGACAAGAAAGAAACCTTAGAAGTTCATAGAAGTTCAATTCAAATGCAACCATAAATGTTGTCTTCAAGCCATAAAATAAATAGAAAGGTCAAAACAAACTCACATTTTCAAGTATCGGCATGCTATAGAGCTCCACAAATTTTTCCCGAAGAATTCGATTCATCGAATCCACATCACAGGCATGTGTCCAGAAGGAATCATGCACACCTAAAGAAGTGATTCATTTGATGTCAGAGTCACAGAAGGTAAAGTAATGGTTAGACTGTCATATTCATGAAATATCTCACAACAAAGCAAAATGCAGAATGCCAAGTAAATGATTAATACAGTATCCCAATGTAACAGAGATCTGTTTCTCAAGCATCATGAAGCTACAAAGCACAATGATATAATATTATGCAAGTCAAACTTAATGCAAAAACAATGGTTTTTATAGGATATCATTATGAGACTAATGGAAACATGCATCGGGTAAATAAATGTGCAGGGATCAAAGTTCAGTATGCATGGCACTCTCATGAAACTCTACGTTACCAATGTAGACGTAGCAAGTTCAAGGACCAAAATCTAAGGGGGAGACACGCTAATCAGCAGAGATTTAAAAAATTTCATCATCATCCTTTGGTTGCTTAGATCTAAATTATTAGAAAATGATGCAATTTTTTTCAAGGAAACCAACCCCAATAAAAAAGGCAGGAAAAGATAAAAATGGCAGCAATTCAACATCAAAACCTTCATAAGCTTCTCAAAAAAAAAAAAAATCAATGAGATAAATTTATCATATAGCTTTAACAGGCCATATTATAAGATTTAATGACTCAGTGGAGCTCTTATATTTGATAACTTCAAAAAAGAAGAAAATGCTTGCACCTTCTTCAGCTCTTTTGCAATTAGACCAAAAAAACAGATGATTCACACAACAATAAGAAAATGATACAACAGAAGGTTCAAAACCCATGTCTAGAGATACGTTCCAGTCTATTTAATAGATTTGGCAATTACTGCAGACCAACAAGACAAACCTGCAAATCGCAGATTGGCATCCCGGCATGCCACAGCAGTCATCATCATATGCGACCCATCAAGGGAGTGAACAAAATTTGGAGGGAATGCAGTTCTCTGTTTTCTAACCTCTACCTGGCACATGTAATTTTTCTTGTTTTATAAATGCATGAAATGACATGAAAGAAGAGGGCAGAAAGCCAAACAACAGAGCAACTTACCGAGCTACCCTCCCGTTGCAGGGCCAAGACCTGAAGTGAAGTTCTTATCTGCAAAAACGGGTTTAATTACGAAGTGCTGCTAGATGAAGCAGAATGTGAACTCAGAGATTGTTACTCCATATTAAAATGTAATTGTGACACCATTAACCAGTTCTTCACCAGAAATTACAATAGTATATATCCTCTGAAAAAGGAGCACTCTCATTAAGTAATAGTGACTATCCTCATTCCATTACACCTCAAACAGAATGCATAAGAAGCACAACAGTACATTGGAAAAATTTTAAGTTGGTTTCATTATTCAGGTCATGCAGATCGAAAACTAACATCATAATAGCATAAATTTTACTCTTTTGATGTAGCTAATTCTCCAGTCACATGGCGTGACTATAGAGCCAACATAAATTCATTGGATTTATTACCATGATACCTTTCCTTGGTGAAGCAAGATAGGATCCTGATGAACTCCCTCTTAAAGAATCTTAATCACAAACAAAAATTCCCATATATTGCAAAATCCTAACTACCAACTTTGCATTTCCTCTACACTGATAATGAAAACAACAAAATACAACACCCCATGTATAAGCATCAGATTTTGATCAAACAGAAAGAGCATAGCTGCATTAATGGCACAAACACCATGAACGCAAGAAACATGAGATAATTGTATGTTAAAGGTGCAGAATTTTCAAGATCACAGTCATATCAGACAAAAGCATCACACTCACAAGGTGCCGTTCGCTTTTATAATAAGGTTGCACAACAGGGAGACCTAAAGGAGTTGTCCACCGTACAGGTTGATCTTCTGAAGCAATAACCTGCAACAGTTTCATAATTGAAGAATATAAACCATCTCAATCGAATGTTTTACCTCACTAAGATGATTCATTTGATTTCATTCACAAATGTGAAAAACATACCTTTGCACAATCACCTAGCCAACCCATTATGTCACGTGCAGCCTGGAATAACTCTCCCAGTGCAGTCAATGTTACCTAAAGAAAAGTTCATGCAAACTTGAGAATAATCCAACCAACAGAAAGATTATCTATGGCTTAGGGGCAAAGTCCATATCATTTGGTCAATCCAACATATAAACTACACAGATGCACATGCACCAGTGGCAGCCCAAGCATGTAGCCTGAGTAAGTTCAGAAAACTAGGTGCCAAATTGCACCTGGCAGTTGGTGCTTGGGTTATTTAATGACCTACATTTTCCTGTCCCCCAATAATGTGGGATTCCTTGAGCTGATAGCTGCCACATATTGCTAATGGTATCAGATCTTTGATGGTGCTATGCAACCTTAACCATTAAGACCCACGGCAAGGTAAATTAAGAATGAAATATATCAAATACATTGACCATGGATCACCTGACCAACTTTTAAAGGACAATTTCCAATATGCAAAATCCTAACTACCAACTTACTATTTAATCATTAGTAATATGTTCTAAAATACCAACCAACTATTCCTGTTCTATTAAGGAGATGGTCTCTTACTTTAGCTGTATAACATGCTGCACTGAATAGCAATCTGTCATCTGTAATTTGGCCCTTCTCCTCCAATCGTCTTTTTATTTGTTCACGTGCCCCAACATAAGTGACACCATAAACTGAAGTCATTACTGTTTGTTTAACCAGTTTCCGATCCACCTGAAAGCTAGTAAATGTCAGATTTGTTCAAAACATTTATTCCTTATTCCTTATTCCTTCTATTATGAACTACAATAAGCCAAAACCCAGAGTAAAAGAAATGAGGCCAACCTGATCAATTAAGAGCTTGCCCAATACAGCATTTGGATTTGTAGCAGGGTCCTTGTTGCTGTCTCTTTTTATTAATTCATGGACCCTGCCAGAAAAATCACTCAAATATCATTATGTGCAAAAAGAAACATCTAATGCATTAAAAAAAAAAAAAAAAAAAAAAAAAGCCAGCACAAAGAATCTGGTAATTCAATATTCAATAATATATGACTAAACTTTTCATGCTTATGAAAGATATAGCACCTTGCAGCAATTTCTGTATAAACATCAGCAGGCTTCTCTCCAGCAATTAAGTTAACTGCTGCCGCTTCCGGCTGCAAACACATTCACCAAGACAATATCAATCACCTCATAGAAAGGTATTAAATAATCCAACTCTAACAGTAAATTGAACCCTTGCAGTTATTAATATGCAAGTTCCACCACAACACCATATGACACTCTAAGGGATGGATGAGATCTACACTGAGATCAAGAGGAGTTTTGAATGTTCATTATTAAATAATGAATCATGATGATATCACCAACTATGTTTTGCGAGAATGATGCCAACTCTGCAACTGGAAGAACTCAACTCAACTAAGCCTTAATCCCAAATTAATTGGGGTCGGCTATATGGATTCTCTGTCTCCATTGTACAGTATTCTGAACTACATCTTTGCAAAGATGTAGAGCCAATAAACTTTGACTGAAAGAACGTTCAGAAAAAAAGAAATAAAGTGCTTGTGCAGAAGCAGACATACACTGTTTCTTCCCAAGGCCGCATAGTGCTGTAAGCCATTGCATGACCCATCCTATTTGACAGAGAGAGAGAGTGAGAGTTAACTGTGCATTAGTATCACAATCCACAAAAAAAGGAAGAAATGTAACAGGCTTCCAATATGTGTGGGAAAAACCAATTAAAGACGCCTAAAAGTACTTACCTAATGTGCCACATTCAATTAGAAATTACAAAAACTAAATTAGGACAGCTAACAGTACTAAAAAGAAAAACTGTGACAAAGGTGTCAATACTGAAGTTCATGAGAAGTGCATGTAGAACTGCAGTCCATGGAACTACAAGGTGAACATACAAATTCAGATGGGTAACAGATGTCTATCAAAATTTAAGGATATAAATACATCTCTGTGTCCTAACATATAATGAGGTGTAAAAGATGTTGAGTTTGATGCTAAGCATATCACACTAATGAAGGACATCATATGAGCATCACACAGCCAATATTTGATATTTATTACAAGTTTATCACTCTAATTGGATGGGAATTAAGAAAATCACTATTATAGTGGTGAAGCCTCTGGTGCATTTGGGAATGACATTCCAATAAAGTACCTTGGATTGCCATGACTATGGAATCGCTACAGATGAATGCTTCTAGTAGTATTCATTCCTCCTTGACAATTTGATGAACTCAATTTTTCTTTTTCTTTTTTTTTCTTCTTTTTTTTTTTTTAAAAAAAAAAAGCTAATTAGGATAACTTAGCTTCTTCTCTCAGATGCCAAGGATGTCTTACATAAATAACATGTCGGTTTCACATACTAATTTAAACTAATTCCCTTTTAGTTGAGGAATACTGAAATAAACTAGCTGAAATAGCATTTCGTAAGTAAGCAGATCATCCACAATTTGAAGTCCTTGAACAAGAAACTGATGGATCTTTCCTGAATAACTGAGCCCTCAGCCCTCCATCAAGTTCTCACAAATTCAAGATCATCACGATTATAATAGTTTGAGAGAAAAAATAAAGAAAACATTGATGTCTATTACACAGAGAAAAAAAGAAGGCCTAGGATTTGTGGTATTGAATGAGATATATAACCACGGAATCCCTTTGAAACTATATTTCCTACATTTCAAAGGATGTCAGCAAGTCCAAATGACGTTTACAACATTTTTTCCCTACTTTGTATAGGGGAATTGGATTACAAGGATCCCTGTATCTAGGTAAATGAGGTCAAGTTCAGTTGAACAAAGTTGAGTTTGATTGAGTGTCGGTCATGTATATAATTTTTATTAGAAAATGCTGCAAATTTCTTTGTGCTGCTAAACAATACTTCTGACTGTTTACCTACCTGATGGATTGGCAGGTGGGAGATGACAGTATGCGGTGATGAGCTCTTTAAGGCTTCTGAAAGATTGATACAAGCAGCTAAACACTGGAAAGGATCCTCTGCTGTTAACCACCAACGATTTCCGTTGACAGGGTTTTCTGCTGAATCAAATATGTCAGCCAAATGATTTTCCACAAATGATAGACGCCCATCATGAGCCAGTTTTTCAACCCCTCCTGAATACAGGTTAGCCAAATGTATCTTCAGCCAATGTAACCCAGACTTTCCTAATGGTCGGCCTTCTGCAAATTCGAGGATTCCTCGACAAAGATCAGAACTCAGATGAGTCAAATGTGGATGCATTGGGTATGCACGTCCACGAAAATCAAGATTGTGAGGATAATAAAAGCCCTCCTCATTTTTCAGTTTTCGAGCCACCTGTTTCAAAATTAATTTGTTCAGAACAATTGATCATGGTATGAAATGTAGTTGGAAAAGCAAACTAAGTCAATGGCTACATAGTCAATTTGCTTCTGTTATTAATTTAAGTTGTAGTTACAGATTGATCTGAAGAAGGAAACATGTCGAATGTAACAGAATACAATGACCTTTCCATGCTAGAACATATGCACTAGCTATCCAATTTCTACCTGGAAATTCTATTCAACAAATTACTGAATGCACATATAACAAGATTGTTATCAATCTGAAAGAATAATGTAGGAAAAGATCTTACAGAAAGCTTGAGTTCAGTGTCGCATCGTTGAGAATGCCGCTCGCGGTTTGTCTTCTTTGCCTTCCTCACACTCCATTTCCAGTTTTGAAGTTCCGTTAAATCCTCAGAGAGCGGCTTCTCCGGTATTGGAATCTGAAAAAGAATTGGAAAAAAATCAGGACATATAGACCTAATAATAGGGTAGTCTATATTTAAAGTCTAAAAGATGCACACCAACAGCAATCAAATGACAGGCTGGATAAACATTGTCAAGGAAATTGACCAAATGGCAATTAGCCTGCAGCATTATTACCATTGGGTCTTGACAATGACCTTATTTCAAAAGAAAATTATATTAGATGCCCTAAGATCATTCAACTGTAAAATTTCTTTTCTTGAAAATCATGAGAACTGGTAAAAGAGCTGGCTGGTGGAAGCCAGCCTGTCCCAAAAACTTAAATATTGCTCTTTAAGGTCAAGAAATTCATTCACAGGAAATAGTTTCTAAACAGAAGAAACTTCAAGCTGCACTAACATCTTCACGGTCAACCAAGCCTGCAATGTTGCCACCCCTTGCCCATATGCTCTCCACTGTATCAAGGACTCTTCTATTGACCCTCCATTTAGTATTTCCAAGTGTGTCCAGGGCCTGTTCACATTCATTTCAGAACCACAAAAAGTCATTTTCCAAATTTATTATGCACAAAAAATTTTAGCCAGAGCATGAAATGAAAAATTGCAATAAGATCCCAGCTATTGTCTGAGGATATGAACACAAAAACAAATATAAAATTGCAGACCTCACACCCTGACTTAAAGTACAAAATTAAGAAGGTATATGTTAATGCACCTCTTAATACAGAGAATTAAACACAATGAATAAGCCACAATAGCAAATACAAATCTTTTAAAAAAACAAAGGTTAATCAAGGCAAAAACTATAATAACATTCAACTCCAAAAGAAAATACTGACATGTACTTCAGCAGGACCAGCAAAAGAATTGCAAGCCATTAGTAAATCATAAGCCTCTGGTGATTTAGATCATTTGAGTAGAGGCAGTAGGAATGGAGCTTGGAAAAAAGAAAAAAGAAAGAAGCCAATATTTCCTCACCTCGAATACTTTCTGCAAATTACTCCCAGGAACATTCTTAAGTGCATCTTGTTGCTTCCTAGATCCATGAGTACGCATAATATATGAAGGCAGGAAGAAGTGGCCACCCTTATCATACCTGCCGGGGTTTCAAACCACACAAAAATATTGTTAAAGATCCAAATTGCTTCAGAAAAAAGGTTCTGAGAACACAAAGGACTAGTGTTGACACTAAGGTTCGTTCAGAGAAAACTACCAAACACTAAAGCTCCATGAGAGAGAGAGAGAGAGAGAACCTGTGGGAGGGGGAAAAGTGGAGATGGGTTGGAGCTCATTAGGAGAGAATTTCGGTCTAGGTTGGTCCCAATTATGGGGAATTTTTTTCTGTAATTTGCAATTATGAGTGCAGGTTTATTTTCTAACAACAATATAATTAAGCATGCAACGTAATAATATTTCCAACACCAAGAATAACAATGTTTAAAGTCTACTATCGTGCTTTAAATAAAAAAAAAAAAAAGGAAAATTTTGAGACTGCATTTCTCAGACCAACTAGCAATCCTCTTTCTCTACCTCCCTGTGTCACTATTACATCCGATACACATCTTGTTCCAGTCCATCAAGATTAGCATGTACTACAGCATTAGGGTAATTTCTTAATACATGAAGATAAATATTTAAAACCATGCAATTAGGTTTCACCTGTAATACAATAAAGTTGTTGTGGTTATTACCTTCGTTGGTACAACACTTGCTTTATAGTTAACGCTAATTGAATTGTGTCAAACAAAGAAAGGACATCTTAGATATAAACTAGTATAAGAGTTTGCTCCTCCAAACACATGAAAAACTTAACAAAAACTTGAACATGCCTGCCTCATAATCAAAGGTTATTTCATCCCCTTCCTCCTTACCACACTTTTTCTTCTCTCTATAATTCTACTATTATGGTTAAAAAGAAATAGTAAAAAAGGCTACAATTTTGTTTTCCTCTTATAAATTATGTTGTGATCAGTCAATTGACTTTGCAACATTATCTAAAATTTGACATCATTTATCCACTGTATTTATGCATACCCTTTCCATTTTTTTGGAGGTACCAGCATCGGGAAATAAGGAATCAACATATGCTTAGCCTGCATTAGGAAAAAAGGTACTATATTAGATGAGTAGCAGAGAGAAAAGACAATGGATACATATTAAATAACCAATGCCTCTGATACACTAACAAAATTCACAAGCAGTAACAAATGCACGGTGATTTTAACAATCAGAAACAAAGATTTGGGAATAGTGATATCACATGTAGGCCCAGCAGTTAAACATTGTCATGCGCTGGAAATATTTTTTCATTGCAATCATAATACATGGTTTAATCATTGGCATACAAAATGACTTGTATGTAATAGAAACAATAACCACAAAGTATTATAACAATGAAATAAAAGATAGCTTTGCTCAAAAACCTTTTCAGTTAAATTAAACATGCAGGCTAAGCATAGAGAATGCAGATAAAAATAACATGACAGGTAAATCCATTCTAAATAAACCAAATGAGCAAGTTCAAAATGAAACAGATGTCTTTACTTACAGATCCATCAAGCCCATTGAGGACAAGGGAATTGCATTCTATAACTCCATACTTCTTCACAATTTTCTGCCTACAATGCCAGAAAATGAAATGAATCTTAACAATCATGCCAGAAAGGTTTAAAAGGAAACAGAAAGGTTTAAAAGGAAACAGATGAAACTAAGAGAAAAAAATACATGAAAATTGCATCATTCAGGATCCTAGATAAACATTTGAGTGTGACAAATATATAAGACTACGAAATGTAAAAAGATTGAACCAAAACGTCAGCTATTTCTTGAATGAGACAGTGTCCAAAAGAAATCAACTGAAGGGATCTTAGAATCAGATAATGGATAAGGTTCATTTACGAGTAATTCCCAGATGGAAGAAGGGGAGAGAGAGAGGGGAAAAAAGAAGCTGAACAAGAATATTTCAGCATACTAAACAGTGGGATAAAAGTAATTTTCTGGAAGAGATAAGGAAAAGAAATCTTACCCTGGATTATTTTTTATAATTTTAAATCTATGTCTAAATGCTGGTCGAACATCTGGTGGAACATCTGCTGACTGGTTAACTGGAGGTTGTACAAATGCTGTTTCAGTTAATAGTTCTATCAGGCGACATCCCAGCTGCAGAATTGCATTTTGCATCAAAGAAAAAACAAAGAAACGAGAGACAAAAACAAAAGACAAAATTGACAATCGAATTTGCAAACCAAACAGGAAAAAAAAAAAAAACAAGAAAGCAGAGAAGGCAACAAACCTTAGCCTGTTGATCTCGACCCCAAGGTTTCATTTCTCCATTCTTCACCAGCTTTTGCACATCAATCAGCCTTTTCTGTCTAATCAAACTATTGACGCGTTTTCTGAGCATCTCCTTCTCCTTGCCTAGACTCTCTTGAGCATCAGATGTTGTCTTTTTCTTCCGATAATTTCTGGTTTTCTCCAAGAAATTATGAATCCTAACCTGAGATAATACAAGAATGATGATGCCTACATACTAAGATAAAACCTAATAAATTGTTTAGAAATTATAGCATTAACCTCTGTCATATGTGTGAGGACATTAAGTTAGGTTGTAATGACCCACAGTAGGAGTTTCCATTTAAGCCTAAAGGAGACATAACACAGTTGGAGTTTCCATTTTACAGTGGCCAGCTTCTGGAGTTTATTTAGGGTCTTGTCCAATGGCTCAATAATAATTTGCTGCTGGAAGATATCCAAAAACATTTTTTTTTATAAAAAAAGGCAGGCTGCTACCTCATCTAACACAATGTGAAGTAAAAAAAAAGATTATCATTCTTGACAAGACATGGTCTTTGACCAGAAACATCCAAATATAACACTTGAAAGTTTTATTTACAGAAGCCCTGACTCTGAAAGAGTGAACTAGCTCCAAAACTTAATCAAACTGACAAAAAAACAAAGACCAAAATGGTGAACTTCCATTAGAGATACTACTGAACAGAGGAAACATTAAAGAGAGGAACTTCTGAAATAAGCATGTGTCAGGTTATAGGCATTGACAACGTAAGAACCAACTAAAGATCGTAATAGATCATTTTGATCAAAAAGTTTCTTTTTGGGTCACTTGACCAATAAAAAAAAAAAAAAAAACTGAAAGGTCACTGAAGCAGGCACATGAAATGCAAACAAAGAAGCCTTCAAAATTTCACAATTCATTTTTTGAGAATCTAGTTGTGCGCAACTGAAATGCCAGGCTATTATAAAAGGCTCAACCAGAAGATATCAGCAGATCATGTTGATCAAATTATTATGCCATTATCCAGGCAGGTTCTAGCTAAAATGATTCACAGAGTCACAGAAGGTATTTATAGCAGATGTGGCTGTGGCAGCTATCTGAATAATGAAATGTTCCTAATCCAAAATTTAAACTAAGTAAACAAAGGTGCAAAACAAATTGAGCAATGAGATTGACTGATTGGCAACTAGTCATTGTTTGAAAAATGCCCTAGTTGCCATTAAATGAAAGATGCCCTCCCTCATTTGTTCTCACTAATGAACAAGTAAGTATGCTCCTAGGCATATACATATGGTGTACAGCACAAACCGATCCAGCCAATTTGTAAACCTCCTACTATGGCATTGTTAAATAATCAGTTTCGATAGGTCTAACCACAAATTATAGCCATGTCAACAGACTGAGCAGGAACAAAACAGAATACATTTCTGTCTAATTATAGTTTATTACAAATTAGTCATACAATTCCTCCAATCCTAGTATCGATTTTGATGCACTATCTAACCATAAACACAAAAAATTAGGACATTGTAAATCCCAGAATTACAGTCAAACCTTTTACAAATGATACAAAAACTCTAGCATAGTAGCACTCACCTCCTGTTCTATAGCCACGCCAATTTGCACTGCAGCCTGGACTACAGGAACACAACCATCTTCATGCCCAACCATCAACAGCCCCATCATTTTATGCATAACAATCACTGCCATTTTGTCAGCTGGTAACAACTCAATATGGGGAGCAAATGCAGCCTTCTGCTTCTTTGATCTCTGCAGATTCTGCTCCCCTTTTATAGCTTCTTTCAATGGCTCAAACCACCCTAAAAACAGTCCCTTTACATAAGGCAAATTTGGAGCCAATTTTTTCTCACACATTCCCTTCACTAAATCCTTATATTCCTCCACCATTCTCTCCCATGCTTCAGTCTCTTCTCTAATTTGCCTTCTTCTCAACAAATTATACTTCCTTTTCTCAATATCTTTAAACTTCAGTTTCACTTCTTTATCAGCTATCTTATAAAGACCCTTTAAAAAAAGAGCTGAAATCCAAGGTGGGTCTTGGATAAAAACTCTTCTAGGTGATTCTTGATGCAAAATTTGAGGATTATGGTTAGTGGGTAGCTCTAACTTCATCAAAGTCTCAAGCTTTTGGTGGTTTCTAATTGGGTTTTCTAGTAGGTCTTCAAGAAGATGTTCTTCAGTAGCATCATGTAAAGGGTGAAAAGGAAGTAAATTTCGAGGGAATTTGATGATTAGAGGGAAAGAAGAAGAAGATAGTGAAGTGGTGGAAAGAGAATGAGAAGTTGGGACAGATAGAAAGTAAAGATTTTTATGGGGTTTATGAATTTTGTTGATTTTGGGTGGTTTTGTTGGCCAATATTGGTATTGAATTTGAGCTCTGTGGGTCATGGGTGCTGGAGCTGCAGAGGCCAGTAATGCTGTGTTTGTGCTTTTTGTTGCTGTTGTCGATGAAGAAGAAGAAGATAAGGGTCTGAGAGAGCAGAGAAAGAGAGTGAAGATGGAGAAGAAATTAGGAGTGAAGAACCTCTCTAAAACCCCCTCTCTCAGTTGTGGTGGCTATTTTGGGATTGTTTGTTGCTTATTTTGTCCCCTTTTGTTACATTAAAGATATTTTTGCAAAACCTAGCTATAAATCTAATTTGGATTTTTTAATAATCAATAAAATTTAGGGATTAAATTTGTTCTTAATTATAAAAAAAAAGTATCAAATGTTCTTCTTGTTATTTTAATGATATTAATTTGTTTTATGTATATTGCATATAATTTAGTACATTTAGGCTCCGTTTGTTTCAAGAAAAATATTTTGTCTCTGAAAAATATTTTTCAGAAAAATATAATACTTTTTAATATTTGGCTATAACACTAGAAAAATAGTTGAAAAGTATTTTTGGTAGTTGGTTTACAATGATTTTTTTCCTAAATTATACAATATTACATAGAAATGGTAATATTATTTTTTATTTTTTTCTCTCTTTATATTTGATAGATATTCAAGTTTTGGAAAATAACTTCCCGTTCTTAAAATGGGAAGTTGTTTTCCCATATTTTTAAATTATTTTCCTTTGACTAATAACTTATTTTTCTTTGACTTATTTTATTTTGATAACTCAAACATTAGAAAATAAAGGAAAATATTTTCAGGAAGAATATTTTCTGCAAACAAACAGAGCCTTAGTAAAGAAAATTTTCAACTCATATGGTATTGTAATTTATTTATTTATTTTATTTTATAATTATAATTTATAAAATCTTATATTGAATAAATAATTTTTAAAATAAATTAACTCATTTTTAAAATATTTTAAATATATTAACAAAAATATTAAATGAATAAAAAATATCTACTGAAAATTAAAAAATTAATCAAAAATTTAAAATTTTGCATCATATTTATAATATAAATTAACATATATAATAAAATTAATTCATGTTTATAAACTATATATTATTATTATTATTATTATTATTATTATTATTATTATAACAAGAATAATAAAATTCATAATTATAGGATATAAGCTTTTATCGTTGTTTTTTAAAAATGATTATAAAAGTTAAATATAATATATATAAAAATATTATAGAGGTAAAATGTATAAATTTAAATATTAAAATAGTTAGCTTTAATAATACTTAATATAATATTCTTGTATTAAACTGTAAAAAATTTAAATATTTAAGTTCTAAAATCAAATTTTACAAATATTAAAACATAAATTATATTTTTTCATTATTTATGAGAATTAAATTTCTTTGTATAGTTAGAATATTTTTTATTAAATAGTTATCTTCATGTATATAGCATAAATAATTTTTCAACATATTTTTCATATCACGATACAATTTTTTAATTTTAATAACACTACAACAAATAAAACTTTAAAAGCATATAGCACAAAAATTTATAAATTTATACATATCCATAAAAATATTTCCCTTTTATACGCTTTAAAAAAAAAAGTAGCCGCCTCTTTTTCCTCTTTTTGTCTCTCTTTATTTTTCCTTAAAAAAATTTTATTTTTGACTATTATTAATTATTTTTAAGATTGGTGGTGGTTTCTTATTATTATTTCTTTTTATTTTATTTACTTTATTTATTTTAGGATAAGTATAAAAAAATATATTTTGTTTTAGAGCTTTTTCACTTTTGATCATATGATTTTTTTCGTGACACTTTATTATCTTGTAATATCTGCCATTAGTAAATTTGGGTTAAACTCAATAACATCGTTAACTGTAATGATATGGATGATAATATCAACATCCACATCAGCATATCAACATCCACGTTAGCACGTCAGCATCTACGTCAGCACGTCTAATAGTGTTAGTGAGTTTGGCCCAAATTTACTAATGACAAATATTATAAGGTACTGAAATATCACAAAAAAAAAAAACCACATGACCAAAAGTGAAAAAGCGCTAAACCACATTGTACTTTTTTATACTTATTCTTTTTTTTTTTTTGCATGTATAAATACAGATTTCTAATATGTACGTTAAGTTTATTTTTTTGTGAATTTTTTTAATATTTCTTCATAGAGTTTTTATCCTTTTATGGGATGGTATTTCTTTATAGATTTTAAATATCTCTATATGGTGAAAATTATTCTCCTAATATTTTTGTAATAAAATAAATGTAAACACAGATAGTCAGTTTACGACTATTAACTTGAGCGTACAAATTGTCAAATTTCAAATTAAAAGAGTTTTGTCAACGTGATTGAAAAATAGTTGTAAGAAATATCACAATAGTGATATTTTACTTTGATACTTCTTAGTCTTACTCTTATTTATATTTTTTTTTTATCAAAATATATTTTTAAATTTCAATGAATATTCTTATTTTCTTTAAAAAAAATACATCATTTAGAAATTTTCATATCATAATTTTATAACAAAAATATAGAAATAAATTCACATATATATAATAACAAAATTTTCATAAAGTTTTGATAATGCATCATAAATTCACATAATTTTAAGTTCCGATTTATTATTTAATATAATTACCAATCTATAAATGACAATAGCCAAAAGATAGTACTCCCTCCGTTCCATTCCAATTGTTGTTTAAAGTTGTTTCATAAAGATTAAGAATCCTATTTAATAGACATAATTATAGGTACAAATGACTACATTACCTTCTTTTAGAAAAACTAAAA
>CATIWO010275480.1:0-13912 GCA_949673435.1 Macaranga tanarius | reverse complement strand
TAGGGTTTGGTGAAAGTTAATATTAATTTATGTGTTAAACATTATATGAAAGAATATTTAATTGCTATTTTTGTTTTTCTTGTAGTGGGATTATTAGGGTTACTGTGAACTGTGTATTTAAGTTAGATGTTGAATTTTTTTTAACAAAATGTCGAGTACCATTTCTATATATTATCATGTTGGAGGAAGGTTTGCAAAGATTAAGCATGATGTGCTATATGTAGGTAGTGAATTGAAGCCAATGCACAATATAGATCCTGATAGAATAGGATATCTTGACATAGTTGATGAAGTTGAGAAGCTGGGTATTACGTATGGGAAGATGTCATATAAAGTTCCTGGACTGAGTTTAAATGAAGGTTTGAAGGAGATAAAAGATGAAGGTAAGTGATGGAGATGCTACAATGTGCACCTGAGGGAAATGGAATGGTTGAGATATTTGCAGAAGCTGAAATAAACAAACATGATGAAAATACTAGAACAATAAAAGATACTCATGCTGAAGCTGTTCGATACAACAGATAGGCCACAAAAAATGGATGAGGCTGATGAGTTAGAGGAAGATAATACTGATGTTGATGTTAGGGTAGAAAATGCAGCTGATTTGAGAATGAATGTAGAGGAAGATGCTGAGTCAGGTGAGGATTCAGATTACCAGCTAGTTGATGAAAGTGATATAGATGATGGATTGGAGGATGATGAGCTTTCTGATGATGAAGAGTATGTAGAAGCAAGGAAAAGTAGGGCTAAATATAGAAAATATGTGAATATAGATGAGGTGGCTGACAGGTTTGCTACAAATATGAGGTTCTAAAAAATAGTACATGCTGAAAAAGTTAACGACAGTAATGACAATGAGCAGTGGCACAGTAACTATGAGGATTCAGAAGGTGATGTGAATTCATTTGGTATAAGTGAGGAGGATGAAATGGATGAGGCATCAAAAAGTTTGAGGAAAAAGGGGGTTATATATGATGCTAAATTGATCATAAATCTCTAAATCTAGTACTTGGGATGAGATTTGAGAATGCATACCAATGCAAAGAAGCTGTTAAAAAATGGGCCATTCTTAATGGTCACAATATTCTAATTATAAGGAGTAATATGAGGCAACTGGAGATGAGGTGTGTGCTAAACTGCCCTTGGAAGCTGTATGGCAGTATGGTGAGAAGTGAAAAGACCTTTGCCATTAAGACATACAATGGTGAGCACAGATTCCTAAGAGAAATAAATAATAGATAAGCAAATGCCTTATAGATTGCTAATGAATATATTGGGAGGTTTAAGAGAAATCCTAACTGGTCAGTGAAGAATCTAGAAGATGATTTACTGAAAAAATTTTACGTACAAGTGAAAAATTGGAAGTGATATAGTGCAAAGTGGAAGGCTCTTGAGATGTTAAGAGGTTCTATTGAGGATCACTATGCAAGATTGAGATCATACAAGGCTGAGTTGATTAAAGTTGATCCACATAGAAGATTTGAGTTTTTGGTTAAAGATGATATGAGTTTGCAAGGCTTCTTCATTAGTTTCAGTGCATTGAAAAAGAGATTTTTAAGTGGCTGCAGGCCCATCATTGGATTTAATGAGTGCTTCTTAAAGATATTTTTAGGTGGTGCATTACTGTCAGCTGTTGATTAAGATAGGAATAATCAGATGTTCCCCATCTGCTGGGCTGTGGTGCAGTCCGAGAATGAATTTTATTGGTCATAGTTTTTAAACCTACTAATGGAAGAGTTCAATATTGGAGATGGGCTTGGATGGAGTTTTATTAGTGACCAGTAAAAGGTATGTACTTAGTACATTATTATTTTTATTTTATGGTTCAGTTTTCAGGTTCTCTCTCATTGTAACTTGATAATGTATGTGTCAGGGTCTGGTAAATGCAATTCAAAAGTTCATACTAAATGCTGAATATAGAAACTGTGCCAGGCATGTATACTTCAATTGGAAGAAGGAATACCCAGGGCAGACACTGAAAAATCTATTTTGGAAGGCTGCAAGGAGTACTTATGAAGCAGCATTCAATGCTGAGTTGGAAGCAATGAAGAATGAAAATGAAGCTGCTCATGCAAATTTTTTGGAAAGGGATCCAACAAATTTTTGTAAGTTATATGTTAGTGAGTTGCCAAAATCTGACATGATAGATAACAATGTCTGTGAAACCTTCAATGGTTACATTGTTAAGGCTAGGGGCAAACCTATCATAGACATATTAGAGGATATTAGAGATTCATTAATAGAGAGGATGCATAAAAAATTAGCTGACATGAGTACTATTTCAGATATTTTATGCCCTAGAATTAGAACAAAACTAGAAGGTATTAAGTACAATAGTAGATTGTGTAATGTCAAACTTGCTGTTGGGGATAAATTCCAAGTTGTAATAGGGACAGATAAATTTATTATCGATTTGAAGCATATGACATGTAGTTGTAGGGTATGGCAACTCTTAGGAATACCATGCATTCATTGTTGTGCCAGCATTCATTTTATAAATAGGGATCTTGCAGTCTTTGTTGATAAATATTTTACAGTTGATAATTATTTAAGGACTTATGCTCAAGGTATTGAGTCCACAAATGGTGTAAATATGTGGCCCAAGGCTGATGGTTATGCTATTAAACCACCATACTCCAGAAAAACGCCTGGTAGACCTAAGGTGAAGAGAAAAAGAACGGTTTATGAGGATCCAAAGCATCCAGGGAAGCTAACCAAGGCTGGAATTGTTATGACATGTCAAGTATGTTTGCAAGTTAGCCATAACAAGCGTACATGTAAGAATGTTAACAATCTAGAGTACTAGAGACCTCCAAAGCCCACTGTGAGTATAAATATATATTGTTGTTTGATGTTGGTCATAAATGCAGTGACTTCACATCTGCTAATTATAGTTTCTAATGTGCAGCTGAAGTAGGGAAAGCCTCAAAAGATAAGGGAAATAAATTCAATTATAAGCACTGCACTATATGAGATCAGACCTACTACAATAAGTGCACCACCTCCAAGCAGTGGACCAGTTCCAGCCAGGTCAAGTGGACCAGTTCCAGCCAGGTCATGTGAGCCAAGTGGACCAGTTGTAACCAGCTCAACTTCTCATAGTAATGTACCAACTTAGAGCAGGGCAAATTCAAATGGTCAACAAAGAGCATCAGATTTGGCAATTAAAAATAAAGAGAAAAAATAGGTACTAGTTTATCCCATATACATTCTCATGAATATATTATATATATTGTGAAATTTGAGGTGTCTATATGAATGGAATTAATTTTTGATGTTGACTTGGCAGATGAGAGAAGGGCATGGAGTTAGAGTTTTTTTATGACACTGGGAACATTTATATAAGGGTTAGTATTTTTTTTCAATTGAATGACTATCTTCTTATTGATTTGTGGTTGATGCTTGGTTTTTTTGGTTCCAATTATCGTTGAGTTTATTAGTTGTGTGTGGTTGATCTATGGACTAAGTTCTGGCTATTTTATGGTTCACTTAACCTGGTTGTGTTGTATTTTGTATCCTTTGTGCAGTTGCCTGCTGAAAAAAGAGTTAGAACTATTTCTGGCTCAAAAGCTGCCACTGAAGCTACAAAATCAGTTATGTCTGGCAGAGGTAGGAGAAGGGGATGAGGAAGAGGATGAGGAAGGGCTGATTTATTTAATACAAATGCCTCCTCAACTGGCACTGCTTCATCTACTGCAGGAAGAGGGCAGTTCAGAAGAACTTCAGAAGGGCAAGTAAGAGGGCAGTCAGTAGGGACACAAAAGAGTACTGCCCATCAGTCTAACTGATTCTGCTACATGGCTGATTTAGGTCTAGGTTAGCTTTTTATGTATCTTAACAGTTGGCTGTTTTGCAATAAATTCATGGATAATTTTGGTGTATATTTGGATTAACTGTATTTGGATTTTATGTAATTGCACTAATTTTAGATGCTATAATTGTGTGTTGCTGGAACTAAATTGAATATAGTCTCGATGCAATTAGTATATGCATAATACCTTTTCATTTACCAGTAAGTATGTTAAGTTGAATATAGTTTGACATAGCCTGACTTTATGGAAGCTGCAAGCAAAGTGGCAATTCCAGCTCATCCATTTGATATTAGCATATACATGTCAATCACTAATACTTCCCTTTTAAGTCTTCTACTCATACTTTATAACTATAGCTTTTGGTATGCTCTCGTGATCAAGTTATATATTATGTACTTTTCATCCATTAATACTCAGTTAAGTATATAGAAATTTACAACTAACATTAACATTGATGTTAACATACCATTACAGGTTTAGCCTATTCAGGCAGTGAATTGTTGTCTTACTAAATCAACATCAACAACTAACAAACTGAAATTAACTAACATCATCACCTAATATCAAAACTAATTCACATCCTAACACTGTTAATCCATACCCTAACATCATAACCTAACTACTTACAAACCAGGTGACATTTTTTTTCTCAGAAGTTGGACTTTTCAATGCATACAACAATGCAATCAAATAAACAATCAGCAGCACCATAAACCTTATCCATGTTTTTAACATGTTCACTTCAACCTTTAGCTTCTGGTTCTCATAATTCAACATTATCTCTTTTCCAGAATGATCTTCAATTTGTTTCTCCAGCATATCATACAAAACATTGTAATCCTCCTGAGTTTTCCCCATAGCTCCATTATTTTCAGCCCTTTTCTTCTATGTAATTGTCAATTTGTCAGACACTGTTACATCAGCATCTCTTAATAATCTGATGGTGTCCTTATATCTGTCTTTTTTAGCCTTCAGCTGGAATAGAACTTATTTCTGCTGCTGTGTCATTTTTGGATCAATCCATTCGAAATACCCACATTCATAATGCTACCAAACAAATGAAAATATAATACCAATCAAATTATAAAACCAATTAAAGTACTGTACTAAATTTCTACTAACATTAATTTTTGTAAAAGCCTAAATCATATTACCTTTCGAAGGGAACATCTATAGAATCATCTCTCCGGATTCTCATTTGTCATTGATGTATATATTCTTGCTGGGATCTCATGGGCACAATATTTTTGAGGGATCGAACTTGAATATGTGTTCCTAGAGTCAAATAATCTTTGATTTGAGCCTGTGCTACTTGACATTTGAATTTTGCTTGGAAAATATTGAGCCCTAATTGAAAAATGAAGAAGATGATGGTGGTGGGAGGAAGAAAACAATAGAGAAGAAGAGAGACAAACGGTGCGTTTATTTTTTGTAATCAAACGGTGCATTTCAACGTGTAATTTAATCATCTGATGTGTATTAATATTTATACAATTTGGCTGCCATGTTATTATACAATTACCAGATTATCCATCGGTGTTTCGAGTTGCCAAATTTTATAAGGTGGTGTTTTATTTTGTCAAAATTAAAAAGATGTGATTAAATCGCTAAAATCGCTAAAGTTTTTTTTTTTTTTTTTTTTTTTTTTTTTTGCAAATAACCCTTTTCTTTAATACATCATTCACTTAATATTAGACAACTATTTTTTTAAAATAAAATATTAGACAACTCATATTATTTTACTAACACTAGACAGTTCAAATAATAATATGTTAAATAATTTTTTAATTAAATTAGTAAATTGATCATTATTTAAAAATAACTTACAAAATAGAATGAATGAAAAAAATAAATATATACTCCTAGGAGAAACATATTTTTTTCCAAAAAATTATACTAAATGTAGAAACTGAATAAAAAGAACTATTCTCACTATATATATATATATATATATATATATATATATTGTAACATCCTGCTCCAGAAACTAATTGGTTTATATATAGATTTATGGACTTATTTGTACTAAAAATAAGTTATGAGGGTTATTTTGTGTCTAGGCTTTATTTCAGGTGTCAAAATGAATATTTTGCATTTAAAAAAAAATGAAAAAATGAAATTAATTTGCTACTGTAGCAAACCCATCTCCTTACGTTTTCTGCAAAAGAAGAAGTAATCAAACTTTTATTTTCTTCTTTCCTTAATTTCTTTCTTTTCTCTTTACCTTACTTCATCTTCATCTTCATTTATCTTCTTTCTTTCTCACCAAATTTCAATCCTTAAGTTCTGAGATAATAATTCAAGACTTCTTTTACCAAATTCAAAATTTACAAAAGTATATTTTAGTAAGTTTCTATTTCAAAATTTTATATTATTAAATTATGCCAAAAATAGATGTTTGGTTGAATTTTTGAGTTTTGATGCATGAATTGATCGAAAATGGACCCCTGAGATGTCTAAGATTGTGTTTGGACTTATTTTGAGTGAATTCTAGTGTTTTTAGGTGTTTTCGGTCGAGTTCTGCATCCTAGAATGCAGAGGCGGGTGCCTCTGTGTATAGAGGAGGTGCCTCTGCACTTCTGGGGGTGCCTCTGCAGCCCTAGGTGGTGCTTCAGCAGGTTTTTAGGCTCCAAAACTCTTTTTGGGGCATTTTCAGACCATTTTTTAGGTCCTATTATATGTCATTTAGCCGTAGATCAACTTAAGTTGAGTAAAATTGAGGTTTAAACTGGTATTCTAATGATTTTATTTACGGATATTAGGATCGGATCAAGTTGAAGCCGTAAAAGCTAGATCAGGGCCATCCAACTAGATTATATTTCAGCAGGCTCAGGTGAGTGGATATGTATATAAAACTTTGAAACCATATATATATATGAAAGAATATATTTTACGGTTTGGAAAAGGTTTTCTATGGTTTAACATATGATATTTCCTTACAAATATGATTTTATCAAGTATTAGCTTACAAAGCATGGTTTTACCAGTTATTTAGCTTTTATATCAGAATTGGGAACATATTGCATATAATTATTGTTGCTATTGCAAAAGCTAATTAAAACAATAATATGTTTAGTATTTTAGTACAATGATTATGTTTCAGCTTTATACAATTATCAGCTTTACGATTTATTAAGTATGTTTTAATAGCAATTTGAGAAATGTGAATGATTTGATTTTATGGATAAAACTATATACTCATTGTGGACACATGGTTTAACTGGCCCACAAAGACAAGCCCGATGATGAAAGATGACTGCTAAGTCCAAATTGCCAAGGAAGTGGATTCAGACCTATTTGTGAAAAAAAAATAAATAACCAAATACTTAACCTAAACTCAAGTCCAATAAACCAAACCCATCAAAAATAAACCCATTAAACCTATAATTTATTAAAGCCCAAATCTTACAAAACCCTAAGTGAGGGAAAAATCTCTATAAAAAAGGGACTAGAAAACCCTAGAGGGGGGACACAGAGATAGAGGAAGAGGAGACACAGAGGGGGAGGCTAAAAAAAAAAACCCTAGAGAAAAACACACAAAAGAAGAAAAAACACCACAAGTCAAGAAAATGGTCTGAATTGAAGGAATCAAAAAGCAAATAGGCAATCAAAGATCGATCTGAGAGCAAATAATTTTTTAATAGTAACTTTCTTCACTTTTCTTTTCTTTTCCGTTTATTTTTATTGCTTAATTATTTTTAATTCCTTTTGATTTGAATTAATTGTTTTGATTTAAAATAATTGTGCGTTGTTGATTTCAATTGATTTAATTGTTCAAATTAAGTTAATTGCCGAATTATTGTTTATAAAAATTTAATTTTTTCTTTCTATTTAATTTGTTCTGTGTTGTTATTATTATTATTAGAAAATTTTTTTTCTTTGGGCAACAATGCTTCAACTTTTTTTATTTTTTTTGGATGGCTGATGGGCCATAAGGCCATCAGCCATCAAAATTAACTTTTTTTTTATTTGTTTCGTCAACAGTGCATGGCACTGTTGACGTTTTACATTTTTTATTTTCTTTTTATTTCACTTATTATTTGATTATTATTTATTTTTTGGGCTTATTTATTTTTTGTGTAATATTTTTTATTTATTTCTATTTTTTTATTTAATTGCTAGTTAATGGTGATTAGGTTAATTAGGAATATATGGATCAATTAATTATTTATTTTATGGTTAATATAATTAGATTATTTGTTTGTGTAAATTGTTTTTATTAATTTTAGATTTAATTTTATTTTGATTAATCTAGCTAGAATTGAATTATTAATTTTTAGTTTGCATTAACTTTGTTATATTTTTATAGGTTATTTGTTTTTTGGAACATTTAGCTCTTAATTTGTGTTGCAGGCCCAAACATTGAATAGCCCACAGGCTATTTTTATTTATTTAAGTTGTTGTATTTATTTTTATTTATTTTGCATGTAAAAGGATTGTAACTCATTTTTCCTCTCTCCTTTCTTTGTGTGTGCTTTTAATTTTGGTTGTTTTATTTTTATTGTTTTATTTCAGATCATTATGGAATGGTATGTGGATGTATGGACCAGACCAAAATTGCATGTAATGGACTAATTAATAACTTGGGCTAAAATTAAAATATGAAAATTAATTGAGGCCCATTTGCATGTAATTAAAGGAATGATTAAGTAATTAAAAATAATAAAACATAAAATACAAACGAAGGCTGATCGCAAGGTCGGGTGGGCCATTCAAAAGCCCATACCCAGTTTCCGGACCCAATCTCCGATGACGGCTGCTGGGCTCCCTCTGTGGGATCTAGTTGCTGTAAAAGTATTCTTAGATTTTATCCGGGTGGCGACTCCATTCTCCGACCTAAGCCTATCAAGGTCCAAAGTTGTATTCCTAGTGGGCCCTGAGCCCGCATAGTGCCGTGGTCGCCGGACACTTGGGCGCGCGCTGAACCCCGCCGCCTACAGTGGTGACTCCACTAGGAATAGAGAAACTGATTCCAGTGTTATGTGTTTTATTATTTTTAATTATTTAATTATTCCTTCTGCATTTGTATTCACTACACCATTTTCACATACTGTGTACACAGTCCCTATTAAACCGACAATGGTTGTTGCTTTGCTGCCTGTGTTTCACTCAAACCTGGTGGTGGAGTATATAGCTATTGTCACTCACAGTGGAGTACAATTGAGTACGTCATTCGGACCCTTGAGTGGGGAGACGGAAAAAGTATATAATAGACTGTGGGAGCCTTTGACTTTACTCGAGACTCAGCTCATGTAGTGCCCTAGTAACTACCTTTAGGTTTTTTCCTGAAATGCATGTGTTCTGTTGCCATATAGTAGTCTCATTCATAGAGCCCAAGCCTAATAATAATGAACCATGTTATATTGGACTTTTATCCATTTACCATGACCCATTATGTTGGACTTTGGTTTTATGGAAGAGATATGCTACTTATTTATTACGTCTCGAGAGATTTACATGTACGTCGGTTTTATTATCCCCTGTTGATAATTAAAACCCATACCAAAAATTCTAGGATAAGAGACTCACTTTGAACACGTGTGCGGGAGGAATAAGGTTGGAAGGTTTCGTTATTGAGACTTGTGTGTGTTTGTTATTTGTATATTTGTTTTGTAAATGCTTTTAGTAAAAATTTCAAAAAAAAAAATTTCAAATTTTTTTTTTTAATTTCAAAAAATCATTTGCATTTCATGCATACATGTCACTCATCTTCATTTTCAAATTCATTTTTTACAGTCAAAAGTCTATTCTGTTTGAAAGCAAGTCAATGGTAATTTGATCCTCTAATATCAAGAATTCAACTAGTCAATTGAGACCATACTATAAGGAGAACAAAATGTTGAGACTCTCCAATTTTGATCTAGAATCTCTCAGGCAAAAAATTCTGAAGGAACTCAGGGATAATGTGCGACAAATGTGCAGAGAGGTGTTTGCTGAGATGTTTAGAAAGAGGCCTAACGAAAGAGAGGATGATATGAAAATTGTGCTTGCTAATTTGCCTAAACAAGAAATTCAACCACCTGTCGGGGATTCTGAACAACCGGAATAGGCGAAGGAAATGGCTAAGATGAGATCTCAAATGCAACTCTTGATGAAAGATAAAGGGTTGGACTCTGTAATGGACTATGATGACTTGGATATGGACGATAAAGAACCACTGCCCCCAAAATACAGGTTTCTTGACATCAAGAAGTATAATGGGACAGATGACCCTCACCTGCACATCCGACAGTATATCGCCTTCATGAAGTCCACCGGTCTGACCAAGGCATAAATTGTCAAGCAATTTCCATTATCCTTAACCGGAGCTGCTGTTAAGTGGTATTACACATTGGATGCACATGTTCAACAGAGTTGGAAGGAGCTTTGTTCAGCCTTTGTCAGGTAATATGGGCTGAATTCTCAGTTTGAAGTCTCCTTCAAAGAATTGCAGAACATAAGGCAGGAGCCTGATAAATCCTTCACAAGCTTCTTGAATAGATGGAGAGGAAAGGTGGCTCTAATAAGGAATAAACCTGCAGAATCGGATCAACTCTTCATAGCTGCAGAAGCTTGCATTCCACCCATTGCTAAAAAGCTGAAGAATATAGGTATCAGAAGTTTTGAGGAGTTGTACCGCTTTGGTGTGTAAATTGAGGGTGATATAAAGCTGGATATTGATGAATGGTTATAGTTGTCTCTTATGGCTGCAATAAATCAAAATAATGCTTTGCTATAACTTTTTTATTTGTGTGCTAATAAATGTCAGATTGCTTGATTTACATAATTATGAATTTGCTATATTTGTGCACCTTATATTATGCTTGAATGAGAGAGAGACGAAAAAAAAAGAAAAAAGAAAAAAGAGAAAAAACCCCGTTAAATAAAATAGCTAAATATCAAGATCGATTTTCAATTTCTCTTTGGGCATCAAACCTTTTGCTTCTCCTTTGCATTGATCCTCCTAAAAAAAAAAGAAATGAAATGAAATGAAAGAAAGAGAAAAGGAAAAATAAAAGAAGAGAAATAAGAGGAAGAGGAAACCTGAATGCTACCCATATTTGAGAAAGTCGATTCTTGTGCAACCATTGAAATTTTTTTCATCTTCGCCTAAATCAGAATTCCTTTCTTATACCCATCTTCACCAATCCTGCAAGAAGCTGGTCAATAACAAGCATAATGTAGTGTGCACAGTTGTAACGGATGAGTAGTCCTATAAAATGAGTATGATTAACGTGAAATTAGCACACGAAGTGTCAAACATGGACTTTTATGAGTCAGCAGCAAATTCATACGATCAACAGCTAAAGTGGCGACACAAACATCAGGAAATCAGTAACACAAACATCGAATAGTCAGTCGGATAAGTATCAAGTCCGCAGTAAGTAACGAGCACATCACAGAAGCATGGATATCAGTCAGTCAGGCCAACCGACAAGGGTTAATCATCAGCATGATTTTGCAATCACCCAGCTAGATTGAAAACTCTCAGAAAGAGAGCAATCTAGGCAAAAGAGGGAAAAAAAATAAAAAAAATGAAAAGAAACCCAGTTAGGTTCAAAAACTCTTAGAAAGAGAGCGGCCTAGGCAAAAGAGGGAATATAAAAATAAAAATGGTTGCAATCTCAAGCTGGGGGGCAAACAAGTGGTCTTTAAGGGTAGTAGAATCTTACTGGAGGGCAGCTGGAGTGTTTCTTTCATATCGAGCATAATCATAACATACCACAATCAAGCCAAGAAGCATTTATTATATTCTAACCATGGAAGGTCTCGGGTTTTGTTTCCAATAATACTAGTCTCAATGGTAGTCTGTGATAGACTCAATTCTCATATTTGGATTCTATAATAGAAGAGAAAACCAATTTTGCAAGATAAGCTTTAAATGAAAGAGATATTTAACTAGTCGTTTGTTTTGTAAAATTTTTTTTTGATTCATTAAATCCCAAAATAAAGTCAAGCCCAAATCTTACAAAACCCTAAGTGAGGGAAAAATCTCTATAAAAAGGAGATTAAAAAACCCTAGAGGGGGGACATAGAGACAGAGGAAGAGGAGACACAGAGGGGGAGGCTAAAAAAAAAACCCTAGAGGAAAATACATAAAAGAAGAAAAAACACCACAAGTCAAGAAAAGGGTCTGAATTGAAGGAATAAAAAAGCAAAGAGGTAATCAATGATCGATCTGAGGGCAAATAATTTTCTAATAGTAACTTTCTTCACTTTTCTTTTCTTTTCAGTTTATTTTTAATATTTTTATTGCTTGATTATTTTTAATTCCTTTTGATTTGAATTAATTGTTTTGATTTAAAATAATTGTGCGTTGTTGATTTCAATTGATTTAATTGTTCAAATTAGGTTAATTGCCGGATTATTATTTTCAAAAATTTGATTTTATCTTTTTATTTAATTTGTTCTGTGTTGTTATTATTATTATTAGAATTTTTTTTTTCTTTGGGCAACAATGCTTCAACTTTTTGTTTTTAGATGGCTGATGGGCCATAAGGCCATTAGCCATCAAAATTAACTTTTTTTTTATTTGTTTCGTCAACGGTGCATGGCACTGTTGACATTTTACGTTTTTTTATTTTCTTTTTATTTCACTTATCATTTGATTATTATTTATTTTTTGGGCTTATTTATTTTTTGTGTAGTATTTTTTATTTATTTCTATTTTTTTATTTAATTACTAGTTAATGGTGATTAGGTTAATTAGGAATATATGGATCAATTAATTATTTGTTTTACGGTTAATATCATTAGATTATTTGTTTGTGTAAATTATTTTTATTAATTTTAGATTTAATTTTATTTTGATTAATCTAGCTAGAATTGAATTATTAATTTTTAGTTTGCATTAACTTTGTTATATTTTTATAGGTTATTTGTTTTTTGGAACATTTAGCTTTTAATTTGTGTTGCAGGCCCAAACATTGAATAGCCCACATGCTATTTTTATTTATTTAAGTTGTTGTTTATTTTTATTTATTTTGCATGTAAAAGGATTGTAACTCATTTTTTCTCCCTCCTTTTTTTGTGTGTGCTTTTAATTTTGGTTGTTTTATTTTTATTGTTTTATTTCGGATCATTGTGGAATGGTATGTGGATGTATGGACCAGACCAAAATTGCATGTAAATGGACTAATTAATAATTTAGGCTAAAATTAAAATATGAAAATTAATTGAGACCCATTTGCATGTAATTAAAGGAATGATTAAGTAATTAAAAATAATAAAACATAAAACACAAACGGAAGCCGATCGCAAGGTCGGGTGGACCATTCAAAAGCTCATATTCAGTTTTCAGACCCAATCTCTGATGACGGCTGCTGGGCTCCTTCCGTAGGATCCAGTTGCTGTAAAAGTGTTCCCGGATTTCACCCGGGTGACGACTCCATTCTCCGACCTAAGCCTATCAAGACCCAAAGTTATATTCCTAGTGGGCCCTGAGCTCGCACAGTGTCGTGATCGCTGGACACTTGGGCGTGCGCTGAACCCCGCTATATATATATATATATATTTTTCCTCATCCATACAGAAAAATTAATCAACTATTTTTTCCGTTTTTTTAAATATATATATATATATTTTCTCATCCACACAGAAAAATTAATAAACTATTTTTTCCGTTTTTTAAAATTTTATTGTCAAATAGAGTTTTATTCATCATCAATTACTTCACTTTCTAATTCCTTTTATTATTTGTGAAAAATCTATTAATCGAAAATTCATCTTTCAAATTTTCAAACCAGTTTATTTTTTCTTTTTATAACGGGAATTTTGGTATTAATAAAAAAAATTTCTTCAATTGATTTTTAATTTTGAGACTTTTGTGCATTTAAATCTTTAGGTGTTTTTTTTTTTTTTGCTTTGATATATAATAAATATAAATGCATAAAATTTATTTATTTATTTATTTCATGAAAAATATTGCTAGAAGGATAAAAAATAAATACATTTACTTTTGTGTGTTTTAAGTTACTCTGTTACTAATTTTTATTGTTAGATTTCGTTAAAATTTGGTTTAAAAAATACATGTTGTCGGTAAATAAATCCTAATCTACAAATCCTTTCCGCTAGGAAAGTGAGTGTTGGACAACCGCGGTTGTCCCTAGCATTCCTCTTAG
>CATIWO010275476.1:0-10577 GCA_949673435.1 Macaranga tanarius | reverse complement strand
TCTCATTGACATCTTCATTGAAAAATATTGTCTCTAATTTAGGTTCATCCAATAAGAGGTCAGCTTTATTTTATTTGCGGAAACGGCCCCCGAAATTTTATCTTATTTGCGGAAACGGCTCCCGAAACTTTATCTTATTTGCAGAAACGGCCCCGAAACGTTTCCGAGAAGTTTCCGACACGTATAGGTGTCCGAAACGTTTCCGACACGGGACACAGCTCTTTATAGAGGTGTCCGTGCAACATAGGGCCTAGTACTTCTTGATTCAGGTTTAATTTTCAGTGCCTAAAGACACCACCATGTCAAGGATATATGGAAGCCTGTCTGATTGAAATATATGCAATTAGTCCATGATATTATTGTTGTTGTTCTAGGAACAGTGAAATATCATTTAATTTGTTCGAAAAAAAAAAAAAAAGCCTCCCAAAAAAAATGAAAAAAGAATAGTTGATGGACTAGATGATGGAACATTATGTTCACTATATTTTGCTCAAAAGGTTAAATTTGAAATATTTTATATTTACTTAATATATTTATGTGTTAAATTTGGAATTTTCCATAGAAAATTTATCTATATATGAAAAAAAAAAAGAACAAGAGTAGAAGGTTCAAAATGCATTAAAATTCTTCTCTCCATCTTAATTATTTAATACTAAATAATAGTAATAATTTGTTATTAAAATATTAAATTTTTATTCTATATGTATAAAATAATTCAGTAAAAGATTTTTTTAATGTAAATGGTGATTTTCATTCATCACAATTAAACTTATAAGAGATTACAATTAATATATTAAATACTTTCTATTTTCATTTTTAAAGATAAAATTTATACTTAAAAAAATAAAACAGTCTAACTCATGTATAGAAACTTTCTCCAATAAAAATAAGAAAAAATTTAAGTCAAATCGAAACTTAATTCAAAGCACTAGATGAAAAAAAAAAACTCCACACAAATTATATAAAAACTACAATAAAAAATTATTTATAAACCATGACAAATACCTACTAAAATTTAGGTTTTATAATTGCGGTTAGCGAAAAATGTCCCTTTTAGCCTCCAAAAAATAAATTGACCCCTATAAATATTGAAGCAAATTTATAATTTTCAAAAAAAAATTTGTTCTGCGAGTGGCGATGTTGTGGCCCGCTACACGAAACATCACCCTATTTATGAAATACACATAGAAAAAACAAACATTTTATGAAACGAAGAAGAAGAAGCAGCAGCAGCAGCAGAGGAAGAGGAGAGAGGAAAGAGAGAAGAAGACAGTTTGACAATTACTTGGATACATTTTATGGACATTGTTTCAGCAATTCAGAGTTTTGAATAAATTTGAAGCTAAGCCTGAGTGATATTCTGTTTGAATTTCAAGGCCATAATAATCACAGTTGTTTGTAATGTCACTTAAGTCACCTGAATTCCTACTCCAACTTCTCCAACGTCTCCTCCAACGCCAAAACCAATTGAAGCAAGTCCATGCTCTTCTAATAACCAAAGCCCACCTTCTCTATAACCCATCACAATCTCCATCCTCAAAATGGAAAACAACCCTCCTCTACAACACTTTAATGAGAGCCTACCTTAACTTTGGACACACCTACAACACCTTATATCTCTTCACTCTCATGCTCGCCCACCAAACCCCACCCAATGCTCACACCTTCCCTTCCCTTCTCAAAGCTGCTGCACTCTCCTTCTCCTCTATAGGACCTTCCCTTCATACCCATATTGTCAAACGCGGTGCTTTATATGACCCTTTTGTACAAACTTCATTGCTTGTGTATTACTCACATATTGGTCATTTATGTAATGCACACAACGTGTTTGATGAAATTCTTCACCCGTCGACTGTTGAATATAATGCAATGATTGATGCTTATGCGAAACATGATGACATGGGCTCTGCTGTTTTGCTCTTTAAAGCAATGCCTAAGCGAGATGTTGTCTCGTGGACTAGTGTTATTAATGGGTTTTGGAGGAATGGACTTTTTAGTGAGGCAATTATGTTCTCTAGGGCGATGATTGCACATGAAGATGCAATGCTGGGTTTAATTAAGCCAAATGAAGCAACTTATGTTAGCATATTATCTTCTTGTGCTAGGTTAGATAAAGCTGGAGCTTTATATCTAGGAAAGCAAATACATGGGTATATTATTAGAAATGAGGTTGCTTTGACTGTTTTCCTGGGGACAGCGTTGATTGATTTTTATGGGAAAGTTGGTTGTTTAGATAATGCAATAAACGTTTTCAACAACATGATGGCTAAAAAGATATGTTCTTGGAATGCAATGATTTCTTCTCTTGCTAATAATGGAAGAGAAAAACAAGCTTTAGACATGTTTGAGAAGATGAAGGAAAAGGGTCCAAGTCCCAATGCGGTTACTTTTGTTGCTGTGCTTACTGCCTGTGCTCGTGCCAAGCTTGTCGAGTTTGGTATGAGGTTGTTTCAATCAATGTGGAGTGACTTTGGTGTAAAACCAATAATGGAGCATTATGGATGTGCAGTTGATCTTTTAGGCAGAGCAGGGCTACTGAGAGAAGCAAGTGAAATCATCAAGAGGATGCCGTTTGAGCCTGATGCTTCAGTTTTGGGTGCACTTTTAGGTGCCTGTAAGATTCATGGAGCAACGGAACTCGGAAATGAAATAGGTGGGAGGTTACTCCAATTGCAGCCACTGCATTGTGGGCGATTTGTTTTGTTATCTAACATTAATGCTAGGGTGGAGAAATGGAGTGTCGCTGCTGATGTGAGAAAAACCATGGTAGAGAGTGGGATTAGAAAAATTCCTGCCTATAGTTTGATTAATTCTGTGGGAAGATACAAATTTGTTTGACTTATCACTTGGAGTTGCATTCTGAATAATTTACATATGTTGAAGTTCAAATGCTGCTAAAGTTATTTACGAACTCAAACGAGTTCATTAAATCAGCTGCTCAAGCACTGGAAGGCAAGACAACAAGTGTTCCAAGAAACCTTTCTAATCTGGTTGAGGATGATTATATGTTGCAGGTTGTGGCTATGAGTATGGCGCCGAATGGGGTACAGAGGTAATAAGAGCTGGAAAATGCAGTATTAATTATCATCTGATGTGTTATTTATTTATTTTTACTTGCCATGTTTTTATGTTGAGGATGCTTATATGTTACATGTTTTTATGTTGAGGATGCTTATATGTTGCATGTTTTTATGATTAGCATCGTGACAAACTGTACCTCAGGTTGGTTGGCAATATGGGTCCATGACATATGTCCTGACTGGACTCAAGATTCATTCAAGAGACCCTCCAGCCTTTCTTGGCTTCTCGCCATGAAGTGGACCAGCCTTGATGACCCAACAAAAGAGATGAGTAACAGGCATACTTGAAATACTGGTCAGCACCATCAATGCCAAGCTGCGATTTAGGGAATGTTTGGCCTATATATATATATATATCCGTTGTTGGGTAACTTTGTTACATGTTATTGCTAGCTTACAGCATCTTATCCAACACTACTTTCCTGCCGGAGCTACATGAACCGGCCTTGCTTGGTTACATATGTTGCTCTTATTACAATTTATTGTCCATGCACATTACTAGAATACCTTCAAACTGGACTATCAATTCGTGCATGGTTAAATAACCTTAGGATGGTGCATGGTTATTTGGAGGTTTAAGTGTAGCATTGAAGATATTAGCAATATCAGAAACATTTTTTGAAGTTAAAAAGATCAATCTACTTCTGATAATGTTAGCGATGTTGGTAGGTTCACCAATTTTTGTGCCTGGGACAACCATTTTGCTAGCAGAACTGGCAGCACTTAATAATAGCATGTGTTTGTTTAATGGTGGGCTTCTTCAGTTACAGGTCGGGGAGGTTTTTGCAGTTTGTTTGTGGTGTCACTTTTCTGGCCATTTTTAAAGGAATATTGTTTGGGAGAGGAAAAAATGGGAAAGGCAACATCCAAGGCTCGGTGTACCAGCTTTGCTTCTTGCTTTCCTATGCAAGTCATGGTTGACCTTTAACTGGGTTCTCATCATCAGTTCAAAATGGAATCCTGTGAAGTTCAAAACATACCCTGAACGCCTTCCTCAAAGGTGAAATGTTATTCTTTATTTTTCTCTTGAAATTCATTTCTTAACGTGCAGTCCTGTATATGATTGTAATGCTATGTTTTTGTTGGAATATTGAAGGGTAGAAAAGTTTCTTTCTCCAGCGGATATGTTTGTTACAACTGCAAACCTGGTCCTAGAACCACCTATAATCAACATGAACACAGTATTATCTCTATTAGCAGTTGATTATCCAGTCCATAAGCTTGCATGCTATGTTTCAGATGATGGCTGTTCAATTTTTACTTATTATTCTCCTGTTGAAACATCCAAGTTTGCGAAGCTTTGGGTTCCATTTTGCAACAAGTATTATATTCAACTTAGAGCACCCTTCAGGTAATTTTTTAGTACTGAGTCAATCTTCTATGCTCATGATTCACTGGAGTTCCAACAAGAATGGAAAATGATGAAGGTGATTTGAAGCTATACAGGTAGTTGGTCATTGAAGTGTTTATTTACATATTTTTATCTTTATTGAAGTTCTTTGTTAATATTTTTATCGAGTTAAATGCATATGTAGCAACCAAACATTGACTTTATTGCAGTTTTAGTACTAAACTTCCATTTTAAATAAATTTAGGTACATAAACTAGCAACCAGAGGAAGAATATTTTAAAAATATTCTAAGAATATTTCAAGCGTTTATGAACAGTTATTTTGGATTTAATTTAGAGAAAGAGATAAGTGTAATACCAAGAAATAATAACTCAAATCCCATTTTGCTCCAAAAAAAAAAAAAAATTATTTCTTTAATCTCTCAATTAGAGATTATGAATGTGTTTGTAGAGTTATCAATAATCTGGCTATTTAGAAGAGTCCTGCTAGTTTAACGTTTTTTGAATGGACAAATGTTTGATCAAGCAGTTGAAAAGAAAATTTTAGTAAGGCAAGAAAAGGAAAAGGTTTACACTGTTTACTGTTTAGTAGAGCTGAAGAGATCCACTGATTATTAAGTTAGAAACAAAAAAAAAAAAGAATTCATTGTAAAAGTAGTAATTGCTAACATATTATTGAACTGGGGGAGAAAGGCAACAACAGTGCCATTTTGAAGCATATTGATACGTATGAAATAGATACAACTGTACTTGATGCAAGGCACATTACACTGTAGGTACATAAACTAGCAAAATTGATAGGAAGATTTTATTTGGAATACTAACTTGAAGTTGTTGCTCTTGACATCCACAATTACATCTAGTTTAATTTTGTTTTAGAGCGACTGCTCAACTGCACTACCTTCCTCTGTAGCAGACTTTTTCTCAAAACTTTGCTTCTTACAATTATAGAAATAAACAACAAAAATCACCCACTTTAGCACATTGACTAAGCAAACTAAGCCAGTCTGAACTGTTGTTCTCATAACTCCAGAGCCTCTTGTCTCCCATCCTGCATAGAGGCATGCTAATCGTAGGACAATACTCCAGACAGAGATTATAAGCATTAGAACAAATCCACACAGCCTGCTACCTCTGCTTAGATACGATGACACAACTATTGCTACATCACCTTGTTTCTCTTCCAAAATTGAAATCACAATACCCATGTTCCAGACAGCACTCCACTCTATATATTTTATTAGCAAAGCTATAAAAATTGCCAAAAATGGCACCATGAAGAAAACAGAAACTAACGCCTTTGCTGCGAATAAAAAAGGAGACAAAGAAACCAATCCAAATGAAATAAGTGATGATAGTAGGAGAACATAGATGGATGTGATCAGAGGCCCTTTAAGCCTTGTTTCGTTGATGAATCTACTGAACATACCCGTAAGACTCATGGCCTTCTCTTCTTTGTAGATCGCTGATGTGATGTCCACTATAGCAATTGTGTTGAGGAGGTCTAAGAAATGTAGAATCAGTATATATGTGAAACAAAGTAGAAGCAACTTCTGAGAAATTTTTCTGATCAATCTTTCTGAGGTAAGTAGTGCTTCATAATCCTTATCGAAGTTGTTGTAAAGATTATCAGAAGGACCAACATTTTTCAGTAATATATTCCCTATTTCAATCAGGGTTTGCTGAAAAATTACTTCATACATACTCAGAGAGCAAAACAGTGGGACAGAGGTGAGGAAGGTGAAGATGATGAACTTGGGGTTCTTGAAAGGGATGCTTAGAGATTCTTTCAATAGGCCAAAGAACCCAAGTTTCTCCTCCTTCATAATTTGTGAGTTTTCCATATCCTGTGCAACCTTCAAACTGATAGGGTTAACTTAAGAGTAATGAAGTCTTCTGTGATTTAAGAGTGATGAAGTCTTCTATGTAGTAGTTGCAGTCTTCATGTAAGTTGACTTTGCCTTTTTGCTCTTTTTTTTTTTTTAAACAGTGTCGCTTATTAGTACTCATAGTTACCTTTTTAGTTGTTAGTGTTAGCATTAACACCATAGTGGAGAGTCCCACTCATGGTGATAATCCAATGAAAATTTTTAATTTCCTTGACGGCGCCATGAGAGATTGAACCTGGGACCTTAGCATAGAGCATCCAGTTAAGGCCTCATTGGCTGTCTTTTAGCTTGTTGGGTCCAGGATGTTCCACGATGTTGCCAATAAGATGAAAAGAAAATACATAACATTTCTTTGGTTGACTATCTACCGGCATTTCATGGAAGGTGTTCTCCTAGACCATATGGTTAACTGCTAAATGCCTAAATGCACATGGACAAAAGACTTGCTAGTCAAACATTTTTTTTTTACAAGTGTAGATTGGTAGTGAAACTTGGATAATGGATTAGTGGTGTTGATATAGATTCATATGGACTCCTTTGCCAATCACCAGGAATATAGACTGAAGTTTCATTATTGTTATATTGTTACACTCTAGTTTAGATTTTTCCCTTTGTTATCTGTATTCCCTCTTGTACCTGAAGATTCAGGCTCCTCTGAACACTCTTTTATACAGATTAGTCGCTATATTCAATGGAAAGATTTGAATCTTGATTGATAGTTACAAAATGTTTCATTCAAAGCTTTTTCGCAATAACTGTATGTTTCACTATGACAACCATAGTGTAATTACTGTTGTTGTCAAACACAATCATTAGTGCTTGATGATACAAACAATGACTTTGGCTACTTGTATTAATTTGTCTTTGTAGTCCAACAACAGTTAGGATAATTGCCTAGAACACACAATTGACCTAGGTTCCATTCCTGAAAAATTGCACTGAATTATGGGTCTAAGATTTTCCATTGTTTATATATGATTGAAACGTGCATTTAGCCATTATTAAATGGCATCCCAGAGTTTTCCTGTGCAGTTCTCAGAAACCAGCGCCATGCGGCTATCTCTACTTTTTGTAAGATCGCACATTTGGCAATCAAAACAAGTTAATCTGCACTGTTGTAGCCATTACTTCAATTCCTCCTGTTTCCCATCCTGCACAGAGGCATGATAATTGTAGAACAAGACTCTATTCAAAGAATATAAGCACTAAATCAAATGCATATAGCCTGCTACTTCTACTAAGATATGATGAGTCACCTAATGCCACAACACCTTGTTTCTCTTCCAAATGCACTACCTTCTTCTATAATGGGCTAATCATTTTTGTACCATTTGCCTTATTTCAATCAGTGTTTGCTGGAAGATAACATCATACATGCTCAGACAGCAAAACAGAGGGACAAAGAATGCATATCATATTGAAACAAAACAGGGTTTCCAAGTATATTGTTGGATTTGTAGAAGAAAATGTTTCATTGAAAGACTTTTGCATGAACTCTGTGGTTCACATCTCTTTCTAATCAGTGTTACTATAGTACCAAATTACAAATATTAATGCACTAAAGACCATGACCAGTTTTGCTTTGGCTGATGTTAGTGATCAATTAAACCATTATTAATCATCCTCACTTGATAAACATAAACATCCCTCATGTGGCTACTGTACTTTAGCCAAGAGAAGCCTCATGAGCACATAACAGTTCCTGCTCCCTGTCTGTGCTAATAAACAACAATTACAAAAGGAAAATTGTACAATTTGCAATTAAACTGTTTCAGTTGATCTTCCTTGCTCAACATCAATTTTCTTCTCAAGAAACCTCTTTTTACAGTCATAAAAGTAGACTGTGAAAGCAACCCACTTCACCACATTCCCCAAGCAAATCAAGAAAACTTCCCCAACTGAAACTATAACCACATTTTCACTTTTAGTCCACATTCCATAGATACATGTCAATCTCAAAGCAACCCACCAAACAAAGAACACAAGCATTAACACAAATCCACGCTTCCTGCTGCCTCTACTGATATATGCTGAGACCCCAATTGCTACATCTCCATGTTTCTTTTCCAAGATTGAAATCACCATACCCATGTTCCATATAGCACTCCACTCTAAATACTTCACTAACAAAGCTATAATGACCAACCCCACAACAGCCATGAACACAAAATCTGTCCCAGTAAAGAATACAAAACTTGTCCCAGTAAAGAAGTGTGTTGACAAGGATACAATTCCTATCAAAGTAAGTGAAGCTAGTACAAGAGCATAGACTGAAGTCATTAGAGGACCTTTAAGACCTACCTCTCTAAAGGGTCTGCATAAAAACTCTTTAAGATGCACTGTGCCTTCTCCTGCATAGATCATCGATGCCGAATGAACTGTAACAATGGTGTTGGTAAGGTGCAGCAAATGAACAATTCCCAAGTAGAGAAAACCTGGTAACAGAAATGGTAGGAAGACATCTGTTATCAACTCTATGAGGACATCAAATGCTGTTCTTGAAATTTCAAATGTATTAGCTACTCCGTCAAAAGGGTAGTGATCATGAGCTGGAGGTTCAAGTTTGGATTTTGATAGCAGTAATGAAAGTTTGCTGACAATTAGTTTCAAGAAACAACAAGAAGCAGAAGTAAGGAAAGGAAGTGAGGAAGGTGAGGAGGATGAGCTTAGGATTTGTTGGAATGAGTTTTAAGGTTTCTTTGATTATGCCAAAGAAACTTAGCTTCTGGTTCATCATCAAGGCTTGGTTGGTCTCCATTAATTTCTCTACTGTTTCTTGTTTTCAATGGAGCTAGATCTTGGTTTTCTGGAGCAAAGATAAGATGAAGGTTGTTCACTTATAAATCAATGTTCCTCTTGGAGCTGAATTTTTTTAATTCCATGCTTTTTAGAAATTTCCAAGTCTAACTATATGAAGTTTCAAAGGAAACATCCCCACCAACAACAATAATAATAATTAATAAATAAAGAAATAAATGTATGGTATGTGAAGAATTTTGACCTTTCTTCCCTTAAATTATATTTTATTATATACTTCTATTTCCTATTTTTATTTGTCTTTTGATTTTTGAAAAAATCATAACTATTTTAATTCTATAGTTTTGATCTTACAATAGATGACCCACAAAGAAACCGAAAAATCCATCTTTGTTATGGATGCAAGAGGATTTTTTTCTGATACAATTTAGCGAGCTTTTAATTTTGTTCTAGTTCATCTTTACCGACAGGAATGTGAGCCCATATCTTTAGTGCTAAATTTCACAAGATGAACATGTCAAACTTATTTGCCAAAACCAACAGGCTTATATGCCCAATTTTAGCCATGAGCCCATATTCCAAAGAGACAAGATAATACTTGATAACACTTGTATTTTTTTTGATCGGGTGCATATTAATCTTACACATCATAAAGAGCTTACAACAATATTAGTAGATTTCAGCATTGATACTACAATTGTCACAAACTATTACAAACCGACTATTACAAACTATTATTATTACAAACACTTTCAAGCTATATATGTATGTATATATATATATATAACCTTAAGTGAAAAGCTCCATTTAGGGATTGAACTTGGGATCTAATGGTCCCAAGGCCTCAGCCTCAACCACCAGGTCAGGCTTCATCGACGATAACACTTATACTATGTCTTCAAGTCGTATAGCCAAAACAATACACTACCAACTAGGGCTGAGCACGAGACGGAAAAACAATCGAAGCGAACTAAAAATTCGAACCGATAGACAAAAAAAATCATACTGAACCGATTAATTTTAACCCCGAATCGAATGAAACCGGACCGTTTTACTAATTTGGTACGGTACTGAAGATTTGTTAAAAACCGTACCAGAACCGAACTGAAACTATACTGAAAACCGTACCGACCAAAAAACCGAATATAGTACCAGATATTATATGAATAAATAATATATAGATATTAATATTTATTATTGAACTTAATTTTATAGTTTTCATTATATTATCAAGTTATATATATATATATATATAGCTTTATAATAGTTTATAGTTTTCATTATATATAACTTAATTTTATAGTTTTCATATATATATATATTATGAACAAAATTAAAATTATTAATTTCATTATTATTACTATTATAACAAATATTTAAATTACTTAAAATAAAATATTATTCACAACTAATTCAATATTAAAATAAAATATAAAATATAAAATTTTAATATAATAAAAATTTATATATTTTTAATAATAGTATTGTTAATAGAAATACA
>CATIWO010275379.1:0-20383 GCA_949673435.1 Macaranga tanarius | reverse complement strand
CTTATTTATTTTAGACATAGTGCCAATTCATACATGAACTACATTTAAACTCCTACAACATCTTTCTCAACCATCAATCACACTATTTCAATCACTCAATGAAGGAGTAGGCATTAAGTTCATTAAAATTTAAAAATTCTTAATCACAAGTTATTTCTCTAACTTAACAATCCAAACCAAGCATTAAATGGAGTTTAACACACTTACTCAAGAAGAACACATCCAATGATACTAATTCTTAGCACAAATAGGCTCAAAAACTCAAGTGAAAGGTCTTTTATTTGCAACAATAAACTAAAATAGAAAACACAAAACTAAAAACAAAAATAGAAAAGTTAAAGGGAAAGAAAACTCCCCTAGTCAGATGCATTTGAAGATGAAGTCTTGGGAACAATAATCTCAACGGATCGCTACATTGATGCCTTAGTTCCTTTGCTTTCAGAGATCAATTGCTTCAGCTCCTTTACTTCAGCTATCAGATTTTCCATCCTTGCATCTCTTAGAGTCTCATAAACTTCAAACTTAGTGATCACATTCATCATCATGTCACCAAGCCTTTTATCAGTTTGATTTGCCACATCCTTTATCTTCTTCTCAACTTCTTCAATGCTATCTTAAAATCTCTTTCTTTTTGGTGCTCTATTATTTTTCTTTACCTTAGACGTACCATCCTTCTTATTCACCTTTGCCTTCTCATGAGCTACTTGAGGTTTGACATCTTCTTCCTCCTCTTCACTAACGTCATCATAATTCTCTACCACCTTAGGTAAAGGAACATCTCCATATCTCAATGTGGTTTGGCGTAGTTGGTAGCATTGTCTATTGTCAGCATCTTCTAGCCTTCCAAAGTTTGTGATAATCGCAGCTCTGACTAGAAAATCCTTATAAAAAACTTGTCAATCCAATGGTGTAAGAATAGTAAGCTTCCTTGGTACAAAGTGTATAGCCAACCCCATGATAATGTGGCCCATAGACATCAGTGCTTTTCATCCCTGCACAACATGCCATATAGAACAAAACATAAGATATGCACTATTCACCCCACGGTTAGTAGCCATGCACCACATCAAGAATAGTTCATTAGGCATAACTTTTGTACTCTCATTCCTACCACAAATGGTGTGTGCTATGAACTTGTGCATTAACAAATATGAATGACTATCAATTAGCCCACTAATCATAGTATCCCCATGACTTATTCTATCCCCTTTAGTAATTTCAGCCCAAAATCCAATCATGTTAAATTCAGGGGGAGGGTAACGCCTCTTTCAAAAATTTAAAAATTTCAGTCATGTGATCATAATCAAACTTATATTCATTCCTAAAGAATCTACGCGAAAATATTATCTGTTCCTCATCTTTGATTTTCAAAGTGGTGTAGAATTCAACATTCAATTCATAAAACACATCATATTTCACTGTTTTCACTTTAAACTAACCTAGACTTTTGCACAAAAGGTTCACAAAATCATGCATTCCAATATCCTTCATAAGTTGATCATCAAAGTATTTAGGCATGCATATGTTTCTTTGGCTAAGAGATGAAAACCTCATACCTTCCTCATCTGAATAAATAGGGAAGAAAGCATCATACTCCTCCTTGAGATCTGTTGGCTTAGGTCTTCTCTCCATTGGTGTCTTCCCTTTTGCATTGAACCTTCGGCTATCGCTAGACATGCTTATTGAACTCATTAGGTAGGAAGAAAAAGAATTTCATAGAATATGGATGTAGAGAGAAAAAGTGTAGAGAATATAGAAGTTATGAGAATTAAAAATAGTCCTATGCTTATAAATAAAGACCAAATTTTAAGTTCACAAGGACTAAACAACCTAAGTTTACAAGGACTAAACAACTATCTCATAATCCTTTATTGAAAAGATTACTTTTATTGAAAGATAATAACTATTATCCTACTTGAATTAAAAATCCTAAAGACATTAAAATAAACAAGATAAACAAAATTTAACTTGAAAAATTTTATTTTTCCAAGTCTGAGAATATGGCCATCATGCACCTTTGGAAAGTTGCTAGAGCATTACACAACCCAAATGGCATTCTTCTATAAGCAAATGTGCCATAGGGACATGTGAATGTCATTTTATCTTGATCTTCAGGAGCAATTGCTATCTGGTTGTAGCCCGAATAGCCATCTAAGAAACAGTAGAAGGCATGTCCTGCTATCCTCTCTAACATTTGATCAATGAATGGTAGTGGAAAATGATCCTTTCTAGTAGCTGAATTTAGCTTCCTGTAGTCAGTGCACACTCTCCATCTAGTCACTACTCTTGTAAAGATCTGCTCACCCTCTTCATTCTCCACCATAGTCATTCCTCTTTTCTTTGGAACACAATAGATAGGACTTACCCATGAACTGTTTGAGATTGGGTAAATAATTCCAGCATCTAATAGTTTAACCACCTCTTTCTTTACCACTTCTTGCATGTTTAGATGGAGCCTCCTTTATCTTTCAATGGTTGGCTTGTATCCATCTTCCATTAGAATTTTATGCATGCAATAAGATGGGCTGATCCCTGTTATATCTAAAATTTGCCAACCAATTGCTCTTATTCTCCACTTGAGCATCCTCATAAGCAATTCCTCTTGGTCTTGGGTGAGTTTAGAAAATTTGGTTCCCTCTAAGAAAAGTATACCTCAAATGTTGAGGTAAGGGTTTCAATTATACATTTGGTGGTTTTATGTTTGATAGTGGTGTAGGTTCAGTGTTTGGTAGTTGGATTTGGGAAAAATAAGTTTGGTGTTTAAGGTAATCTTCCTCTTAGTCTTCTTGTACCTGCATACACTTCTTAATATACTCCAATTCATCATAAGTTTCCAACCTCCTTCGTTGGACTTCAATCATGCATTCTTCTACAACATCAACTCTAAAGCATAAATCAATATCAGAAGAGTGTTTCATACCTTGATAAAAGAAGAACTTACAACTTTCCTCACCTACTATTAGAGTTAAAGTTCCATCATATACATCAATGATTGCCTTGGCAGTATAGAGGAAAGGCATACCAAGAATTAAGGGACGTCTTCATCTTCCTCAAAGTAAAGAATGACAAAGTGCACTGGAAAAATGAACTTTCCAGCCCTTACTAGCACATCTTCCACTATTCCTCCTAGTTCCTTTACTGTCCTATTTGCCAATTGTAGATGAATATTTATTGGTCTTGCTTCTCCAAGTCCCAATTTCCTGTAAATAGACAAAGGCATAAGATTAATAGAAGCACCTGAATCACATAAAAATTTTTGAAATGACAAATTCTCCAAAGAACATGGAATAGTAAGACTCCCTAGTTACTTCCTTTTTAAACGAAGTTTATTTGAGATGATTGCACTACATTCCTTTGTAAGTGTGACTGTCTCGAACTCCTATAACTTCTTATTGTTGGAAATCAGCTCCTTCAAGAACTTTGCATACTTCGACATTTGAGCTAGACATTCCACCAAAGGCATGTTGATGTGGAGTGTCTTGAATCTTTCTAAAAACTTTGCAAACTACTAGCCATGCTCCTTTTTCTTCAACCTTTGTGGATATGGTACTAGAGGTTCATAAGGTTGATTTGGTGGTGCTTTTGGCTTAGATTTTTCTTTGTTCTCATCCTTCACTTCTGGTTCTTTTGATGTCTCAACCCCTTTCATTATTCTTTTCTTCGTACTCCATTGTTGCTTTAGAGGTTTGAATCTCTGTACCGCTTCTCAAGGTGATAGCCTTTACTTCCTCTTTTGGATTCTTCTCTGTATTGCTCGGTAATGCACCTTGATTCCTTATTGCTAAGAAATTTGCTAGCTGCCCCATTTGAACTTCTAGATTATGAATAGAAGAAGAGCGATTTCAGATCATCTATTCCATCCTCTTTTGAGCTTCATCTTGCTGGCTCATCTCTAATGACATTACATCCATGAATTTCTCCATCTTGCTCTCCATTGAACTTCTAGAAGATGAACCTTTGTCTTGTTGAAATTGAGGTTAAGGTTGCTGTATATTCTATCCTCCAAATCCTGGTGGTGCCTGTGGTCTCCACTGGTTGCTTCCTTGATTGCCCTAAGAGAGATTTGGATGGTTCCTCCAACTTGGATTGTAGGTGTTTCCATAGACTTGGTTCTGAGGTCCTTTGAAGTTGCCTATATAGTTGACACCCTCTCTACTCATCCCTTGCATCATTTGACATTCTATGGTAGGATGACCGCATTGACATAGCTCACATGAGGAAGACAATGTAGATATTGCATTCACATTTACCTTGTCCATCCTTTTTATTAGAGCATCAAGCTTTGCATTCAACATAGTTAAACTATCCACTTCTATTGCTCTAGCCTTCTTTGTGTATTGGCCATTTCTTCAAAGAGATCCAAGGCATCTTCTGGTGTCTTTGACATGATAGTACCTCCAGCTGCTGCATCAATGTTGACTGTAACTGCATGATTGACTCCTTTGTAGAATGACTGCACCAAATCCTATGAAGGAATCAATTGAGGTGGACACTACTTCTGAAGGTCTTTAAATCTTTCCCAACACTCGTAGAATGTTTCATCATCTCTTTGAAAGAAAGAGTTCATCTCATTTCTAATCCTCATCACTTTTACAGGTGGCAAGTATTTATTGAAAAAGGCTGTGTAAAGCTCTTGCCAAGTGTTGATAGAGTTAGGTGGCAAACTGGTAAACCATCTTTTTGCTCTATCCATTAGGGAAAATGGAAAGAGAATCAACCGGATTGCATCAGGTTGTACTCCATTCATCTTGAAGGTAGAATAGTACTATAAGAATCTAGGCATATGCCCAAATGGATCTTCATGTGGTATCCCATTGAATGGTGAGTTCTGGATCATCTGGATCATGGCTGGCTTGATCTCAAAGTTTTTTGCTGCTACCGTTGGCCTCACAATTGGTGTCTGATCACCCTGCACATTAGGACTCACAAAATCTCGTATGGTTCTCTGACCATTCTGAGGATTTTGAAGAATTTGTTGCCTTGGCGGGTCATTCTCTGAGTCCCTTGCATCCATTTTGCTTGGTGAGTGTTTTGATATGACTGTTTGTCTCTTTTTCTCATCAACTGTCTTTTCTAACTCCAAATCAAGTGGTATCAATTCAAGTCCTTGTTTGCTTGCACTTCGTATATGCATCAACAAACACAAATTCCTACAATATGCAATTAAAATGAAAATTAAAAATAACGTTTAAATCAAGCAACATAATTTTCGTACAGTATCAATCATGCATGGGTGCGCAAGAAAATGGCATGGCTGTGCAAGAAACAACTTATGGCTGGTCTCTGTGTTTGGCACGGCCGTACTCGATTTTGGCATGGTTGTGCCACTTTGTAACTTGGCAGAAATGAGTCTCAGGCATGGCCATGCAACAAACAAGCACGACCATGCTCATCCCCAACGTACATAACTCCTTATCTTGAGCCTTTAGCCTATCCAAACTTCAAGGATTGATCCAATCTTCATCCCAATACATCCTACAAAACAAAATACAAAAGAAATTATCTAAAAACAACTAAATCCTACTAATTAAGACAAAATAACAAAACAAACTAAATTAACTAAAAAACTAAGTAACAATGCAACTACTAAGCCTAAGATGCAATAAAATAGAGTGCTTAAAACTAGTGTTTTTCACACTCATTAATGTTAGATGAGATCATAGAGAAGTTGCCACCACCTACATCACTCAAGGGAGTTAGAGGTTTTCTAGGGCATACCGATTTTAACCGTCAGTTTATTATGGAATTTTCTTTAATTGCTAAACCTCTAACTAATTTGTTGATTAAGGATGTACCATTTGTCTTCGATGATGCTTGTTTGAGTGCTTTTGACAAGTTAAAGAAGGCATTGGTATCGGCACCTATAATCACACCTTTGGATTAGTCTCTACCATTCAAGCTTATGTGTGATGCAAGTGATTATGCTATTGGAGCTGTGTTGGGACAAAGGAAGGAGCACTTGCATGTCATTTACTATGCTAGTAGAACACTTTCTGACACACAACTTAACTACACCACCACTGAAAAAGGGATGTTGGCAGTGGTTTTTACTGTAGATAAATTTCATTCCTATCTCCTTATATCAAAAACTATCATCTACACTGACCATTCTTCCATTTGACACCTTTTAGCTAAGAAATATGCCAAACCAAACTAATGAGATGGGTTTTATTGTTGCAAGAATTAGACATTGAAATCAAGGACAAAAAGGGCTCAAAGAACTTGGTGGTAGATCATCTATCTTGGCTAGAAAAAGAGAAAAAGGAATAGAACACAACACAAACCATTGGGGATAGTTTTTCAGATGATTTTCTATTAGTGCTACATCATTTAACAACCCCTTAGTACGCCGACATTGCAAATTATCTTGTAGGGGTTATGCTACTGGATGACTTATCACATCAATAAAGAAAGAGGTTTTTGTGGGAGGTAAGGCACTACTTATGGAAAGAACTTTACCTTTACAAAACCTATGGAGATGGTTTGATCAGAAGATGCATTCCCAACTCTGAGGTTAGTGATGTGTTATCACATTATCATGATTCAATGTATGGAAGGCACTATGGAGCATCAAAGATGTCTACTAAGGTGTTGGAAAGTTTTTTCTTTTGGCCAATACTATTTAAGGATGCTAGGGATTAGGTCCTCCATTGTAATCAATGTCAAAGTTTTTGCAACATTTTAAAGAGACATGAGATGCCTCTCACATCTATTCAAGAGGTAAAGATTTTTGATGTATGGGGTCTAGACTTTATGGGACCTTTTCTTTCTTCTTATAGGAATTAATACATTCTTGTGTACATGGACTATATTTCTAAGTGGGTAAAGGCAATTGCTACACCCAATAACGATGAAAAAATTATGGTGAAATTCCTTAAGAAATTGTTCACTAGATTTGGTGCACTACGATCTATTATTAGTGATGGGGGGAAGCATTTTTGTAACCACAATTTGTTACCTTTTTGAAGAAATATGACGTGCACTATAAGGTGGCAACACTTTATCATCCTCAGATAAGTGGACAAGTGGAAGTGACAAACTGTGAGCTTAAGAAGATCTTAGAGAAGACAGTTGGAAGCTCAAGGAAGGATTGGGTAGCCAAATTAGATGACATATTATAGGCATACCCAATGATATTCAAAACACCAATTGGCATATTGCCATTTAGGTTAGTGTTTGACAAGGCATGCCACTTACCCGTTGAGCTCGAACATCGTGCATATTGGGCAATAAAGATACTGAACTTTAATTTGAAGACTGCAGGAGAAAGTAGGCTATTGCAATTGAATAAACTCGATGAGATTCACCTCTAAGCCTATGAAAATGCCAAGCTCTTCAAGGAAAAGACAAAGAAGTGGCATGATGTACATATCCAGAGAAAGGTCATTTAAATTGGTGATTTAGTATTACTATTTAACTCACAACTTCATTTATTTCTAGGGAGATTTAAGTCTAGATGGAGTGGACCTTTTCGAGTGGTCCAAACCTTCCCTCATAGTACAATTGAGCTCGAGAATGATAAAGGTGACAAATTCAAGGTCAATGGGCAATAATGCAAGCTCCACTATAGAGGTTTATGGGCAAAGGATAAGGAAGTCATTTCCTTTGATGCCAAGGCTAATTCTACTTAGCTTTGAAGGGAAGGTCGAGCTAAAGACCTAAAATTAGCACTGGCAACCCAATTATGGTTTCAATTTTGAGTGTTTTTATTTTTAGTTTAGCTTTTCCTTAGGTTCTTTTACTTTATTTTTGTTATTATTATTTGTTATTTTAGGTTAGCCAATGCAAGGAATGCCTAAGGAAAGAAGAAATTTGAAGAAAAAGTAAAGAAGTATCTACATGATTTCATACACGGCCGTGTCCTGGTACGCACTTTATACATGGACATACAAATGCCTATATCACATATCGTGTTTGAATTGACAATTTTTCGAATTTTTGCCCTATCGTAACATGCCCATGTCTAAAGCCTTATGGCTAGCTGTGTAGTAATACACAGGTAGACACATGGTTGTATACTAACATGAGAGGTTTTTGAATAAATTGGCTGAGTGTAACACAGCCGGATACATCACCGAGTGTAACACGGCCGTATGTTACACTGTGTAAAATAAGGTTTCCAAAGAATCAATTGAAGACAACATAGCCATTTACATGCTCGTGTGGTTGACCGTGTCTCCAATTTTAAATTTTCAGTTGGAACCCTAATACGGGCATCAACGAGCCCGTGTCCATGAATGTATGTTATTTGGTAATTTTGTGACTGAGCCAAACACGGGCCGTTACATGTTGTATAGGGAAATTGAAATTAGGTTATACATTGACCACAGTCTAAAACACGCCCGTGTTTTAAGCCATGTACTTAAACGGTTTCAATCCTGAGTTCGATACAATTTTACACATGCATGTGTCTTTAGCCGTGTATGCCATTAAATCATAAAATTTTTGCGAGACACAGCCATGTAATAGTGAACACACATGTGTATCATCTAGTCTATAAATTAAAAATTTAAGTTTATTTTAAAATAAAACTTCATGCCTCTTCATTTTCTTCCTTTTCTAGCACCGACCTACCAATATCTAGCCTACCCAACCCTCTTCCAGCCACTTTGGATTGTTTTTTCTCGATTGGCATTGATTTTCTCTTTCTTTCTCTTTTAAAATGTCAGCCCCTAACCCCAAACGAGTCAAAACCCATGCCCAATGCACTCAACCTTCTTGCTCCTTTGGACCTAGGCCACCGGCCGAGCCGCTTCAGATGTCGGTGAATGATCCTCCACCTTAGGTTACCGCCCCGACTACAGCATCGACCCTCCATCCATGCCTTCATATTTGCGATGCCCATTTCACGATAATGGTGCAAACTCTTCTTCCCCTTCCAGTAGAGCCTAGTCGATATCCTTCTTGGCATGATTTATAGATATTAGGTATTTGGCTTGAGATTAGTGATAGGCGTACCCGTGGTCATTGGTTGGATTTATTGACCATTGGGGATCCTTATTATCATGAGGTGTTTGTAGAGTTTCTTACATATTTTAAAATGGATAAATAGGGCCTCGTGGATGTTTTTTGACCTGATTTTATTACATTTAGACTAGGAAGGGTAGCATTTTCGATGTTTATCATAGAGTTTGGTGTTAGGATAAGGATTTATAGTCTTGAGTTTATGCAAACTAATGATTATAGGCAGGCTTAGTTAGATTTTCCCCCACATAATCATGACATTATTACTTTCTTTTTGGGATGCACACATTGGACCTGGTGTTCGCTTACAATATAAGCCTACCTAGTCTAAGAGCATCTATTTATCTTCCCCTGTAATGCATATTTTACATAGGATTATTGTGCATTCTATTTGTGGGAGGCAGGAGAGCAAAGGGGTTATGACTCGTAGGGATTTGTTTTATTTATATTGTTTGAAGTCACGATAGTTATGCAAACTAGCATATGGTATGGCACATTACTTTGATCAGATTTCAGGCAAGTCGAGAGGGGCTTTATATGGTGGCTATTATATCACTAAGTTGGCTATTAAACTTGAGGCTTTTAGTGTTCTTTGGGGTTGACACGTAGCTATTATATGGTCACACTTGATATGGATGCACTGAGATCAATGAGAGTTATTGAGCGGAGAGGGGATCAGTATATACTTATAGTTGGTGCTGCTACTGATGCTGTTGATGTTGAGATCCCCACCGAGCCAGTTCATCTTGAGGGTCCTACTATGCCCGATGTTTAGATGCCAGATTTGCCTATGCCAGCCGTTCCACCAGTTCATGAAGATAGATGGGCTCAATTCTTTCAGACCCGGTCTCACATAGAGATGATGCAATATCTGCATGTTCAGATGGATACCATGTTCTAGGGTCTGTTTATTATGATGCCCTCATGAGGGTTAGTGCCACCGACTATGCCACCACCACCTCTTTATTTTGCACACGACCCTGATGCTTCATCTTCTGCCACTGCTGCTGGTCCTTTTGAGCCATTCCAAGATGATCCATTGGGAGTTGATATAGATTTGACCGAGGATAGTGATGGGGATTGACCTTGTCATATGAAATTACACCTCTATGTTATTTTGTATTTTTCTTTATCATTTGTTATTTTGTTTTTGGATATTGTGGTTATGTATTTATTTGTGATTTTAATTTGATTGTTTGGATGTATTTATGATTTTCAGTTTTATGTTTTTTTTTATTCATTTTTATGTTTGTTTTGTGTTTTTTGTTTTGTTTTTGTAGTTTTTAGTTTTCTTATTCATTTTAGTTATTCATTCGATCCACCAACCGACTTATTATTGGAGCTTAATTTCAAGGGAGTTTCATTTTTCCTTAGTTTATTTCTATTTTTGCACATTGAGGACAATGTTTCGGTTAAGTGTAGGAGGGTGTATAATTTGAAATTTTTCAAATTCTTTGTATACTTAATCATATGGTTGTGCTTATCACTATTATGAACTTAGTTCAAATGATTTGGTTTCCTTGCATAATTGATATATTCTCCAATTAATGTTTAGGTTGTGATTCTTAGACTTAGGTGATAATTTGAGGGTTAAGAGATTTTTGATTTTTAATGAATTTAATGCCAATCCCTTATTCGTGATTGAGACTCATAAATTAATGTTTGAAATTGGGAACTATAATGTGTGTATAATAATTAGGTTAGGCAAGATGGAGCGTTACATGCACTTGCTTAAGTTCTTTTGAAATCAAGTTGCAAGATAAAACATTTGTTTGCAATTTAGTAGGATAGAGCATAAAATGCACTCACTCGATTAATGTGTTCAATTCAATAGAAAAGAAAGGATTTATGGAGCGTAAAACACACTCATGATTTAAAAAATGAACTTAGATTAAATAGTTTACTTTATTTGGATGTTAATTTATGAAACTTTTTATTGTGATTAAGGGGATGGCTCTTCACTTGGTAATTTATTGGGTCCTTTGATTTTTAAGTTATCATTTAGGCTTTTGAGTTATAAGGTTTATATTAAATGGAGAATGTGTTAAATATACAAGTGAAAGTAGTTATTGAATTTTGTTTATTTGTGTGATAGGAATTTGAGTAATTTTTGCTTGAGGTCAAGCAAATGCTTAAGTGTGGTGGAATTTGATTTTGTCAAATTAGTATATGTTTTAGGAGTTAATTTGTGTTAATTTTGTGTTTATTTATGTTAATTCATGTTAGAATAGGTAATTAGCTTGTGTTTTTGTTTTGTAAGGGTGTAAAAGATATTTGACATGGCTAAGGGTGGAAAAGCTTGAAGAAAACAAGGATTAGAAGTTGAATTTTTATCAAGAAAAGCAACACAGGCAAGTACACGGCTATATAGATGGCCGTGTATGTCTCATGAAAGAATGAATTTATACATCTTTGAAGACATGGCCATGTTATGGACCGTGTAGAGTTCCGGATGAAGAACACAGTTAGAAACATGCCCGTGTAGTTTAACTATGTAGGCCTCGGTTGATTGAGATAATTTTATACATGGCCAGATGCTTGGATGTGTAATATAAAGATACAGGACACGGGTCGAAACACGCCCGTAGACAAGGCCTTGTAGCACTCAGGATTTTTATGCAAAGATGTACACAGTTGGATGCAAGGCTATGTAGAAGCACATGTTTAAAGGCATGATCGAGATACGGGCATATAGTTTAGAGACATGGGCATGTAGGGTTAGAAATTTAGATATAATTAAATTCTTTGTAATCCTTATCTTGGAGGAATTAAGGGTAATTCAAAGGGGACTTAATTGAAGAAAATAGGGGAGGTTCTAGAGTGAAGAAAAGGAGTTTATAGATTTGAGGAAGCAATATTGGAGATCAAGAATATTCAAGAGATTGAGATTCTTCCTTTACTTTCAAATTTCCTTGTAATTGGTGATGGAATTCTGTATTATTCTTTTGGATTTCATTTTTAGTATGTTAGGTTAAGTTAGTTTTACATTAGGGATTGAGGATGCAGAATATGATTTAGTTGTTTCTTCTTTCTTCTATTAATTCATTATTTCATGCAAAATTATGTTTATTATGCTTAATGCTTGTGACTGCCTGATCACCATTTACATGATTATGATTGAGAATATGCACTGAGAGGTGATAATCTTAATTGAAATATAAATATAGATTAAGTTAATTCAGTGTTACAGATAACTTGGGTTGCTTTAATTCTATAACAGGTTGTGCATGAGTTTTATGATTTAATTAATTAGGGTTTGTGATTGCATTGAGAGCTGAGTTACAACATCTTAGTTGAGGGTTATGAAACAATTAGGTCTAACAATATGCAAATTAATTACCTAATTATAAGAAGAGGATTAACTAATGATTATGAGGTGAATTAATTTCCTAATGAGCTTTATTTCATTGACTATTTATTATTTGTTTAATGTTCATTTGCCTTTAATTTTCATAGATAGGAATTAGAAATTCATTAAAATAGTAGCCTTAAACAGTTAGAGTAAGATTGTAGGGTGGATAGATTATAATCTCTATGGGACGACCTTGTGTACTACGTGTTGATTCTGTATTCTTATAAAGTTCTAAAATAGGCAAACACTGAGATAAGGAATGCACAGCTCTATTAGTTGTCCGAGGAATGAACCTGAAATCGTAACATGTAAAAAAACTACAAAGATCTTTAATGTCATTTAATAGAAGGCCTATATTTGACATATCTGGTGCTGAGTTTTGGAGCTTCTAAATTAAGGAAAGACAATCACTCTCGATGACCACCTAAGAGAGCTATAAGGAGACAAACAACTTGTGCCTCATACTATAGGCAAGTTCTTCGACAATTTCAATTGAGCAGAGGCTTCTCTAAGAAGAGGCTATGGAGACGATAAGTCTGCCTCTGTCATCCCCTGTTAATGCTCCCAACCCCATCACATTTCCCTATCTAACTACTACATGAGAGTTAATTTTGTAGGAGTCTGGGCCTAGGACCTGCCACACTCAAACTCAATCCGTTGTTGCCTGATTCAGCTCCTTAAAGTTATCTATTTTGTATTCTAGTAAAGAATAGGCCATTTAGTAACAGTGCTAAAAATCAAGTTGTTTATTATCACGGTAAAACATATTTCATGCATACTCGACAGAAACAGGAGAAACAATATAAAACCTTCATGAGGCAAATTTCGCCTCGTCTATACACCGGATAAATGAAAATATTTATTTGACTTGATAATGTCACTATTACTACTGAGTTTATGCTTAGGTGTTGTAATATAGGTTAATATATAATAAGTCCATATTTTATGTTTATATTGAGTTAATATTTAACTACTTTGTTGGCGGCGAGGTTCAGCGCACGCCCAAGTATTTGGCCACCATAGTACTGTGCGAGCTCAGGGCCCAATAGGAATATAACTTTGGGCCTTTTATAAGCTTTGGTTAGAGTTGGGAGTCACCACCTGGATGAAACCTAGGACACTTTTATAGCAACTGGATTCCACAAAGGAAGCCCAGCAGCCGTCCTTAGAGATTGGGTCCGGAAACTGGGTATGGGCTTTTGAATGGCCCACCATCTTTGCGATCAGCCTCCATTTGTATTTTATGTTTTATTATTTTTTAATTATTTAATTATTCCTTTAATTACATGTAAATGGCTATTTTAATCCAAATAATTTCCAAATTTTACAATTAGGTCCAAGTTTGATCATTAGTCTAATTTCATGCAATTTAATATTTAATCCATACATTCATTCACCATCCTTAATCAATAAAAATATCCAAAATCAACAACAAACACAAATAAATGAGGGAGAAGAAATGAATTACAACCCTTTTCAAGTGAATAAAATAAAGAAATAAAACATACAAAGAAAGAGAGAGAGGATAAATGAATTACATCCCAGTTACAACAATAGTTAAAGAAATGCAAGTAAATAAATTTCAAAATAAAAATCAGAATAATGGAAATGATCCATTATAAACCTGTTCTACCACCACAAAAATCGATCATATCTCCAAAAGAAATTAACAAATAAATTATGAAGAAAAGCAAGAATGTAAAAGGGACTCCCAACTCTATATCACAAAAGTGTGTGCCTCTGAAAAGGTGGGGCATGCGCCTCTATGCACAGTGCCACCCTAAGAATATAATGGTTAGAAAATTCAAAAGGACAAATAACTTAAAGAGGTGCACATCTCTTTACACTAGGGGCATATGTCTTAAAAATAGAGTCATAGGCACACACCCTCTGGTTTTCTACAGAATCTAAATTTTACATTTTGATAAATCACAATGTCCAATTAATCAAATTATATGACAAGAAAAAGTGTAAACCAACTAAACGATCAAGACTACATATAATAACAACAAGAATTAAAAGCAAATCAACAAAATTAAAATTGGAAAAAATTAAACAAGCTGAATTAAAATAAAAGAAAAAGAAATTATTGAGATGCTTGCTTTTTTTTTGAAAATGTTTCGCCCTCAATTTGATTATGAATTGCCTCTCTGCCTCTAGAACACTTGAATCCAGACCCCTTTTTGTTTGATTTTGGTTTTGGCTTTATTTTTCTTCTTTCTCTTTTTTATTCTTTTCTGCTATTTTTTAGCCTAATCCCTGCTAACCCCTTTTCCAGAGTCCCCCCTCTTTATAGAGGAATCACTCTTTTTTAATGCCCATTAGACCCATGTCTACCATTAATTTACGGTTACAAAACATAGAGCGATCCACGTTCTGTCGTTATTATTTTTTTCTAGCAGATGTCATAGAGGCGTGTGTCTCTACTGACAAAGTTGTGTGCCTTTATATTAAAGAGGTGTGTGCCTCTCTATTGAAGAGGCATGCGCCTCAACAAAGAAAATGGGCTTCAATAGGCTTTTGTGTGGTTTGGGCCATGTGGGCCAGCTTCTTAGGCTTGGTTTACTGGGATATATATTTGGGTTTAGTCTCTTTTGGTGGGTTTGGGTCATAATTTAAGGTCTTCCAGAAATGGGCTAAATCTAGTTCCTTAGGAAATTAAGCTTATTTGTCATTTTTTATCATTGGGCTTGTCTTTGCGGGCCGGCTAAACCATGTGTCCACAGTTTTCCCCCTTGGTTTTTGGAAAACTGTTTAAACACAAATTTTAAATCCCGTTTTTAAAAAAATAATACACATGTAACAAAAGGTTATCCTTTAATCCTGAGATTTAATTGGTGTACCGTCATCCTCGGGGTACAACCTGAGAGGTGTGAATTTGTCGCCGTCTAACCTTGGTGCCCGAACAAAGAGGCTTCTATTTGAGGTCACCGTCCAACCTTGGTGTCCAAAATAAGAGGCTTTAATTTTGAGGCCACCGTCCAACCTTAGTGTCCGAACTAAGCGGCCTCAATTTTAAGGTCGCTGTCCAACCTTGGTGTCCGAACCAAGAGGCTTCTTATTCATCGGTGCCGTCATCCTCGACTTACAACCTGAGAGGCTTGAACTTTGATGGTTCGCATCATGTCCATATGTATAATCTGCAAATTCAATTTCAATATGTTAACCAACGTTTAGGACTTTAGGTACTAAAAAGTAATTTTCCGCTTAAGGGCCAATCTGGCCATTTGCCAAAGCTATATAAACTCAAATCCTTTTTAATTTTCATTTCAAACTTTCACACTTTTTCTTTCTTCTTATTTCAAACTTCCATTTCTTCTTCCTTCTACCATGGATCCTGCATTTGATCACACACTCGCTCTTCGTGCGTGGCCCTCTGTCGCTCTAAAGGCTAAGGCGCCTTGTTCTCTGGGATTGGATTCAGAGAGAGACATCCCATTGATGCCTTCTCTCCACACCCACATCTGTTCACGGGTAATAGGAGAGGTTAGTCACTTTTTACCTACTTTTTCACTAAAAATAGGACTGGGTCAGCTAGTATTAGGTATATGCATGCTTAATCGACCAAAAATTTGATAGAAAACTAGGTAAAATTGAGTTATTTCGAATCAATTCCATCTACCTTCCACGCTATAGAGGCGTGCGCCTCATCGTTGAGGCGTGCATCTCTTCATGAAGACATATGCTTAACAAAATGGCATGCGCTTCTATGGCACGAAACCGTGGCGCTTCTGCTTTCACAGAGGCGTATGCCTTTGTATTCAGGGACATGTGCCTCTACATGTAAAGGCGTGCGCCTCATCGATTGGCTCATTTTTCTTGGTTAAGTGCATAAATTGAAAATTTATCTAATACTCATTGCAGTTTGACCAGAACTGTCTGAAGGGTGCTGGTAAAGCTACCAGAGCCTATAAGTGGTATGGTAATATGATAGAGGTGATCCGGCAGAGGATCCGTTAGATAGGCTTCGAGCCTTTTGTTTTAGCATTTCCTACCATTGTATGCCCTTAACAGTTTGTATACACTGATGGAGAGGTGGATGGATTCGATGCACACTTTTCATCTACCGATTGGAGAGCTTACACTAGATCCAGTCTCTTTTGATGCCATCACAGGCGTAGCATGTGCTGGAGATCTGGTGCCTTTTGATCGCCTATTAGCATCAATGACTCCTTTACACATTGCCTATATCGAGTGCTTGCTTGGCATGGTTCACTCCCTAAAGGGGACCCATACATTCAAGTTCGATTCATTCACAGCTACTACTCTGGCATTAGCACTAAGGATATCACCACCCCTCAGTAGATTGATTAGGTGGTCCGGGCTTTCATTTTTTACTTACTTGGCACCACCCTTTTCTGTGATGCCGCTAGCTCAATGGACCTTGTCCTTCTCATAACAACTTTTGACTGGAGTAAATATGGTCTGAATTTGTCAAAAATAAACACGATGGCTAGCATCTCCGTCTCTGTACTTACATTATTAGTTTAAGCTTCTGAAAGGATTTTGCTCGTGTAGTAAATTATGTGCAATTTGTTATCTTTACATTATTCTAAACCAGCTCCAGTTGCTTGCTTACTTGCATCACACATTAGCTCGAATGTCAATGTCCAATCCGGCGGCACCACTATAAGAGCAAATATGAGAGCTTCCTTTAACCTCTCAAAAGTAATTTTACATTCATTAGTGAACTCAGAAGCACATTTTTCTCTAATAAATAAGACAAAGGTTTAGCAATTTTAGAAAAATCCTTAATAAAATGCCTATAGAAGCCGACAAGACAAAGGTTCTCAATTACTTTAATTTTTGCATGACCAACTTCAATTCCATTTGCTGAGATTTTATGTCCCAACATTATGCCTTCATCCACCATGAAGTGGCACTTCTCACAATTAAGTACAAGGTTAATTTCTTCACATCTTGCCAAAATCCTTTCTAAGTTATGTAGAGCATTCAAAAGAGTCTCCAAATACTGAAAAATCATTCATGAAGAACTCCATAATGTCCTCAACTAAATATGAGAAGATGGCCATCATGCAAGATTGGAAAGTGGTGAGGGCGTTACATAATCTGAATGGCATCCTCCTATCTACATAAGTACTATAAAGACATGTGAAGGTGGTCTCCTCTTAATGTTTCAGTGCTATGGCAATATGATTATAACCTGAATATACATTAAAACATAATAAAAAGTGTGGCCCGCAATCCTTTCTAACATTTGATCAATGAATGGTAAAGAAAAATGATATTTCCTTGTAGCATTGTTGAGCTTCCTATAGTCAATGCACACACACCATCCACTAACCACTCTAGTTGGAATAAGCTTTCTCTCTTCATTCTCCACAATAGTCCTACCACCATTCTTAGGGACACATTAAATAGGACTTAGCCATGATGAATTCGAGATAGGGTAAATAATCCCCTATTAATAATTAAAACCCAAACCAAAAATCCTAAGTAAGAGATTGACCATTGAACACGTGTATAGGAGGAATAAGATTGGAAGGCTGTGTTTTTAAGACTTTAAATGTGTGTTTGTTTATTTTTGTTTGAACCCTTAAAACCTGCATATCATGCATACACGTCATGCATATTTTTGACCCTTTGTCTTGCAGAAATATATCCTCCATCATCTGCTTGGACACGCACTCATGAAGGTCGATTGACCAGATCTACACCTGTTAGAGCTACTCCACATACTGAAACTGCAACAATGTCTGACAATGTTGGTTTGGAAGCCTTTGGGAGACAATTGAAAGAGGAAATCACTATTGATATTAAGAATCTTATCCGGGAGGTAATAGGTGAAATTCTTCAGACAGCCAGGAGAAAACAACCAATTGATCTAGATGAGGGTGAAGCTACAGTTGGGAAACCCAGGGACCAAGATGATGATCTCGAGATGGTGCTTGCTGATCCTCCTAGGCAAGAATTTCAAGCTGCTGCAATCTCAGAAGAACCTGTATGGGCTAAGGAGATGGCAAAAATGAGATCCTAGATGCAACTGCTAACAAGAGATAAGGGTATGGTGCTTCAATGGACTATAGTGACATGGATTTTGATAATGAGGAGCCCCTCCCAAAGAAGTTCAAGTTCCCAGATATGAAAAAGTACTCAGGTATAGAAGATCCCCATCTGCACCTTAAGCAATTCATCACTCACATGGAAACAACTGAGCTTACTAAATCTCAAATTGTAAAGCAATTTCCATTATCCTTGTAGGGTGCACCAATTCGCTGGTATTATTCCTTGGATCCTTATGTGCAAGCTAATTAGAAAAAATTGTGCGCTGCTTTCGTGAAACAGCATGGGATTAACTCTCAGATGGAGGTTTTGTTGAAAGATCTGCAGAACACTAAGCAAAAATTTAATGAGTCTTTTTCTAATTATCTAACCAGATGGAGGGGCAAGCTAGCACATATGAGACACCGACTAGCCGAATCTGATCAATTAATGCTTGCTATCGATGGGTGTATTCCACCACTTACAAAGAAGCTGAATGACATGGGAATCAGGAACTTTGAAGAACTCTACAGGTTTGAAGTTCAGAAATAGGGTAACATGGCTCAAGAAAAGAAATATTTCGGAGGAAGATTTAGGAATAAGGAAGGACCAGACAGCAATGTCCAAATCAGTGCTATTGATTGGCCTCAGAAATTTTTTAATCTTCTAAGGCCCCTCTCAAAAGTCCTCGAAAAGCTCATTGAGAAAGGACTCATTCGCCCTTTACCACCTAAGGCCCAATTTACCAATGCCAACCCAAAGCTATTTTGCAAATATGACAAAGTAATCAGACATAACACTAACTAATTCGCCAGCCTTAAACACAACATTCAAGACCTCATTGACTTTAGAAAACTAGTTGACCTAGAAACTAAAAAGCCAAAAAGCCAAACAAACCCTTTGCCAAATTATCGAAACACCCCACCTCCAAACCAACATGTCCTGTTGATTGGCACTGGATTGACTGAAGAACAAGTGCTAAACTCTTTTACCGACCTAGAGACTAACCTTGTGAAAGGAAACAATTTTACCGACCTCGAGACTAACCTTGCGAAAGGAAACAAGCTATGCAACATACTAAAGCAGAAGCATGTACCAAAAAGGGTGAAATTTAAAAATTTTCACTTGCATAGTTCTTCATTAAATGAAGAATTCCAATCCCCAAGATCCAATTTGCAATTAACACATAGCTAAAACAAACACATAAGCATGTATACACAACCACTTCAAAGCACAAGTTCAAGAACAACTCACTTGTTTCTCCGAATGCTTGAGTAGAAGATTCAACTCTTGAATCACATTCCCTAGTCACCCAAGTGTGTGACCTCTAGCTTGAAACACCAAGCTCCCACCAAGTCACCTTCTTGCCTAGATCAAAATAGAAGCAAGTGTCCTTTCTTATGACCCTCATCATGACATCATGCATGACATCACCATGACATCACCATGACATCACCATGACATCATCCATGACATCATATAGTCCCACCATATGACATCATCATGACATCATCGATAACATCATCATGACACTTGTCACTTAGTACACATATACACTTGACAAGTGTCTCTACAAGTGTCCATAGATGAAGTAGACAACACATCCTATGTAATTGTATACATACATCTTTTATACTTATATAATACTACAACCAAATCTCTACATCAATTAAATGGACTTGGGCTTACCATTGGGCCAACACTTGGTCCAAAACCCAATCCATTAAATCAATGGACTTAGATTAGGTTATTGGGCTTTCTCAACACTTAGGATTAATCTTTGGCCCAAAACACTTTCAAGCCTAGGCCCATACAACTTGGTCCATTAATCCAAGTCCTTTAAATAAACACATTAATTAATAATTCATTACCATAATTAATATCCAATATTAATTAAGTACAAATGAATAATAAAACCCTTTGTTGGAATCAGATTTCATGATATGCTAGAATCACTGCTTTCGCAAAAATCCAATTCCTTTAATCTTAATTACTTGATTAAACTCTTTAATCAACAATTAGATTACGATAGGTGACAAGGTAGGAACCTTATAGGTGTGACTT
>CATIWO010275259.1:0-35075 GCA_949673435.1 Macaranga tanarius | reverse complement strand
TTATTAGTAACGGACCATATTTCCGTTACAAATTAACTAAACTTTTGTAACGGATAACAAATCCGTTACAAATTTGTAACGGATGATATATCTGTTACAAATTATTCTCCTAACAAATTTACAAAGTTAATTTGTAACGGACTAAATCTGTTACTAATATATTTAATTTGTAACAAACTTATTATCCGTTACAAATTTGTGACGGCCAAAGTCCGTTACAACAATTGTAACGGATCAAACCCTTACAAAAGTGTTAGAAATTATTTGCCGCCATATGTGCGCCACTTTTTGTAACGGATTTGTAACAGCCATGTGTCCGTTACAAATATCCGTTACAAATTTTGTTATTAATTCGTTACAATTTTTGATTTGTTACGGATTTTTTTCCGTTACAAAAATTTTGTTACTAAATTATTATTTCGTTACAAATTTGTTACAAAACCGTTACAAATCTGTAACAGCAGTTATCTGTTACAAATATATGTTACAAAACAGGCTTTTTCTTGTAGTGAGAGTTCATAAGTTGTAGCTAACAATTGAGTTAATTAAACTTATAATTGCTTAAAAAATAGTTAAAAGTATATTAGTTGATGAGCATTATATGCATAAATTGATCTAGGTTAAAGTAAACGTAATTAAGTTAATATATGAATCAAGTGAAAGGTGACAGTCTAGTACATGCATTCATCATATTGATTGTTAATTGATTTTGTTAATTATACATGTATTCATCATATTGATTGTTAATTGATTTTGTTAATTACTTCATTTTACATTGCTTAATTCATTTCTTCTTAATAAAATTAGGCTTTAATTTGGTTTTAAGTTAAATTTAAATTCTAATTAATTAATTTGTTTAGTCAAATAATTAACTAAGTGATATAATACTCAACAACTAATCTTTGTGATAATGATACTTGTACTTAAATCACTATGTTACTTGAGCGATCCATTCACTTGCGGTTTGACATTATCACTATATATTTATATATGCTATATATACTATTATCTATGTTACTATTAGGGGTGGCTACGGGCCGGTTTTGGCCTAAAACTGGGCCAGTCAAAATTGGAATCGGCCAAATATGGAATCGGGCTAAACCGGCCCTAAACTGAGGGAGGGACCAGTTCAGGGCCAATTCCACCCCTTCTGGAACCGTAAACCGCCGGTTCCGGTTCCGAACCGAATAGTTCCGATTCAGTTTATGAAAAAAAAATTATGTCAAAAAGTCAAAAGATGCAACATCACATTTACAACAGAGGCACAAACAATTAGTATCATAAGTCAAATTAATTGATAGTTACACTTACACAGTCAAGTTAAGTTAATAAATTGTGTTAAGAAGTTAAGTTATACTTACATCATTTTGAAAAAAATTATGAACAATCGAAAACATAAATGTTGCTACAATAAAAAGGCCAAATGGGGAGGGGCCACGTGGCCTCTCCCCTTATTTATATATTTTTTTAAATATTGAAAAAGTAAAATGATAATTTTACCCTTTATAACAGTCATATAACAATTAATTATGGGAGTTATTTTAGAAATTTCAAAATTTTTTTTTGTATTTATAAATTAGAAGGAGGAGGAATATTTTTTTTTTTTACATTCAATTCTTCTCTCATTTTCTCTACAATTCTGTAATCTCAAATCAATTATTAAACAAATTCTCTACATTTATTAATTAAATAATCTATATATAATATTTCTCAATTTTTATTATTCATTTATCTCTTCTCTACAATATTTTTTATCTAATCACCCTATTAATTTTTTTTATTTATTAACTCTCTCCAAATTTTAGTTTTCACTATCTATATATTTTTTAATTCATTCTCCCCAAAATTTTTTATTTATTCTCTAAAAAAAAATTATTTAAATGGCAAGTGGAAGCGGTTCACATAGATCATAATATTTTAGTGAATCAAAACCAAATATTGTTGACTTAGATAATATGATGGATAGTTTGTCGGATGAATATCCAACTCAAGAAAGTTGATGAGTGTGAAAAATACTTATTTAGAGTACTCTATTTTGTGCATATTAGGTTTAGTTAGTTGCATGTTTAATTAGTTTTTAGTTAGTTTAGTTAATTTTGTTATTTTATTTTAATTATTTCGGATTTAGTCATTTTTATGTTAAATAGATAATTTTTATTAAGTTTTTATTTTGTAAGATGCAATGAGATGAGTATGGAATTAACTCTTGGAGTTGGATGAGCTTAGGACTCAAGAAGAGAGTTATCTGCATTGGGATCATGCATGGTTGTGCCTGAGCTTGATTTATAGTGAAATACAGGGGGTGCACGGCTGTGCAAGAATTGTGCATGGTCGTGCCTGACTATGGTGAAGGAAGGGCTGCTTTCTTGCGCAGCCATTCTATTTTTCTGCTCACCCGTATATAGTTGATGTGGTAGCCAACAAAATGATAAGTTAGAGCTAAAGCTTGGATAGAATTGAGCTCATCTTTAAGTTATGGATTAGATAGAGTTTGAAAAGTTTTAGATGACCTTTCTAGCTAGGTAACTAGGTCTATAAATAGAATAATTTATTTTTCATTAAAGGTTGTTCTTGGATTTTTATTTCTTTTTGTTATTTTTCAGAACACTTTTAATTAGTTTATGTTTTGTTCATATTAGAATAGGGATTTTGATTTGAAGATTGTGAAGAACAAGCATTCTCTACACCTTTGTGAAGGGGGTTTCCTTATTAACTTTTCTTATTATTTACAATGATTGGATTTATTTTCTTCATTTCTTCATCTCTTTCCTTTCTTTTTAATATGAGTGGCTAAAATCCTTTTTAGGGTTCTTATTTCAATTTGACCATATGCCTATTGTGATTAGTGTTAGGTTGTTAGTTCTAATTCGTTGGTTATTATTGTGCTTAATGTCATTTTAGGCCTGATCACCCTAAGATTGAATTGACACTATAGAGTTTTATTGAGAGATAGGTTCTGTAGGATTAGGCAATAACCTATTAATTGCTTAATTAGTTGAGAGACAGTTAAGTAGTTAATATTGATTAAAAGGTTGTGATTTAAAATTGGATTTAAAAGACATTAGGTTGGTGAGAGCCAGAAAACTTAATGTTAATTAATTTTCAATTAATCATAGGTTTATTTGAGAGAAAGATCTATGGTTCCTAAGATCCCTTCAAAATGAATTAGGATTAACATGGACCTAATTGGTTAATCAATCTTAAGAAATTGTCAAATTGAGAATAAAAATCCTAGTTTTAAATTTGATTAAATTCTATTTTTTTTCTTTATTTTGATTTAGTTTTAGTTCTTAAAGAATCCAAACTCTATTTCGGTGTCTAAACAAACAAACATAGTGATTATTTTAATATTCAGTTTTCAATCTCTATGGGACGATATCTATATTTTGTTCCTTGTAATGATTCTGTACGCTTGTGGATTTGTACTCATCAAGTTTTTGGCGCCGTTGCCGAGGATTTTTAAAATTGATATTGTTAAGAAAATTATATTACTTGATTTAGACTTTATTTTTAATTTTGTTTTTATTTGTGGTATTGCAGGAATTTGTGTTAGTTTATGCACATCACATAAAGTGCAAGCAAATAAGGACTTTTATTGATACCACTTAATTTGGAGTTAGAGAAGACAGTTCGTTAGAAAAAAAACAACAACCACCAAGCAAAATGAACATAGGGGACGATGAAAGAAATGAGCCTCCAAAGCAACAAGCTCTTCAGAATCCTCAAAATAGCTAGAGAACTATGCGAGATTTTATAAGTCCAAATGTGCAAGATGACCAAACACCAATTATAAAGCCGGCAGTTATAGCAAACAACTTTGAAATTAAGCTGGCAATGATTCAAATGATCTAAAATTCACCATTTAATGGGCTACCATATGAGGATCCATTTGGTCATATATCTCGATTTTTAGAGTACTATTCCACTTTTAAGATGAATGGAGTACAACTTAATGTAATTCGGTTGATTCTCTTTTTATTTTCTCTTATGGATAGAGCGAAGAGGTAGTTTACAAGTTTACCATCCAACTCCATCAGCACTTGGCAAGAGCTCTATACAGCTTTCTTCAACAAATACTTACCACCTGCAAAGGTGTTAAGGATCAGAAATGAGATTAACTCTTTCTTCCAAAGAGACGATGAAATATTCTATGAGTGCTGGGAAAGATTCAAAGACCTATAGAAGCAGTGCCTGTCTCAATTGATTCCTATATGGGATTTGGTTCAATCATTTTATAAAGAAGTCAATTATGCAGTTAGAGTTAACATCGATGCAGCAGCTGGAAGCACTATTATATCTAAAACACCAAAGGATGCCTTGGATCTTTTTGAGGAAATGACCAACACACAATGTATTTGGTCTAATGAGAGGACCATTTCAAAGAAGGCAGGAGCAATTGAAGTGAATAATTTTATCATATTGAATGCAAAGTTTGATGTTCTGACAAAAAGGATAGAGAAAGTGAATGTTAATATAGTATCAACATTATCTTCTTCTTGTGAGTTATATCAATGAGGTCATCCTATAATAGAGTATCGGATGATGCAAGGAATGTCTACAGAAGATGTCAATTATATGGGTAACTTTAAAGAGCCTCAAAACTAAGTTTATAGTAATACCTACAATCCGAGTTGGAGAAATCATCCCAATTTTTCTTGGAGCAATTAAGGAAATAACCAGTGGCGACCACAAGCTCCACCAGGATTTGGAGGTTAAAATACATAACAAGCTCAACCTCAATTTCATCAATATAAAGGCTTATCTTCAGGAAATTTAATGGAAAGTAAGATGGAGAAATTCATGGATAAGGGATCTGTAAAGATGAGTCAGCAGGATGAAGCTCAAAAGAGGGTAGAACAATTTATTCGAAACCATTCTTCTTCTATTCACAATCTAGAAGTGCAAATGGGGCAGCTAGCAAATTCCTTATTAACTAGGAATCAAGGTACATTACTGAGTAATACGGAGAAAAATCCAAAAGAGCAAGTGAAGGCTATCACCTTGAGAAGTGGTACAGAGATCCAAACCCCTAAAATAACAATGGAGTATGAAGAGAAGAAGAAGGAAGGAGAGAAAGAACAAGAAAGTGAATGGGTTGAAGTACAAAAAGAATCAGAAGTGAAGGTGGAGAATAAAACAAAGGCAAAAGCACCACCAATTCAACCATATGAACCTCCAGTACCATATCCATAAAGGTTGAAAAAATAGGAGCATGATCAGCAATTTGTAAAATTCTTAGAAAGATTCAAGACTCTCCATATCAATATGCCTTTTATGGTATGTCTAGCTTAGATGTCAAAGTATACAAAGTTCTTGAAGGAGTTAATTTCTAATAAAAAGAAGTTGCAGGATTTCGAGATAGTCACACTTACAAAGGAGTAAAGTGCAATCATTTCTAATAAACTTCCTTTAAAAAGGAAGCAACCAGGGAGTCTTACTATTCCATATTATGTTGGAAATTTATCATTTTAAAAATATTTATATGATTCAGGTGCTTCTATTAATCTTATGCCTTTGTCAATTTATAGAAAATTAGGACTTGGAGAAGCAAAACTAACAAACATTCATTTACAACTGGCAGATAGGACAGTAAAGGAACCAGAAGGTATAGTAGAAGATATACTTGTAAGGGTTAAAAAATCCATCTTTCCAGTAGACTTTGTTGTTCTGGACTTTGAAGAAGATGAAGATGTTCCATTGATCCTTGGCATTATTATTAAAATCGCAAGTCAACTCGTGCGAGTTTATGATTTTACGAGTCAAAAGCAATCAAACGTGTTAACGCGTATACAAAATCAGTTTTGTGTAAAATCATGTAAACTCGTGTGTAAAATCGTTAAAATCGGTAAAAAAGTGAGTTTAAAGCCGAGTTTACTAATGGTTCATAATATGAATCAGAACTTGTTCTTTTTAGGGACTTTTGGAGCCAAAAAAAATCCAGCCTTTTTCAATTGAGCCCAAAAAAATAAAATAGTCAATCCCTAATAATCCACTGTCACTACTCACCACTACACTCTGATTAAGGATTTTTTGCCTTTCATATTCTCTACTCACCGCTGTGCCTTTTATCGTCTCTACTCACCACTACACTCTGATTTTTCTCCAGTCTTCACTCTTAAGTATTAATTCAAGAGCCCTCTCATGCCTCATCTCTAAGAAGTGAACCAATCTTTGTGCATCTCTTCAGTCTTTACTCTTCATGCATCTTCTCGATCTTCGTCTTCTCTCAGACTTACATTTCTGAAAACACTCTCACGACCTGATAACAGTGTGAAATCTCGATAGTGTCAATAAAATAACCACTCAATAGAAAAAGATACCAAAGAGCAGAAGTTGATAGTGTCGGTGCCGCGGAACAGAACCATTTGTTAGTTTCTTGGAGTCATTCTGGAAGGCTAAGGTGATGATATTTTTTTATTTTGTATTTTTTTTATTTTGATTTACCGGAGTTTTATTTTTTAGTACGGTGCATCCTTAATTTGGTATATTCGATTCTTGCTTCTGGGTGTAATTATTTGATAGTAAGATTGGAGATTATGGTGTTCATTTTATGTTGTGTGACAAAGCAATAATTGAATTTGTTTTAAATTAGTTTCTGAGAGTGCTCACTACTTTAAGGGTCATTGATGGCTCTCCTGAGGAAAGCTCCCTTGTTATTGAAATTGCAAGATTTGCTGATGGTAGAAATAATCTGCCCAATATCAACATATCCTTATTTTTCAGCTTAAAGTTACATATCCTTTTAATACTATGACTGTATTTACTGTTGTGCTAATAAAGTTGTGGGTTTGCCAATAAATCAAGCATACTACTATTATTTTTTTATTTAAATTAAGAATCTATACATAACTAGTGAAATCTCATCCCATACTATTATACATATGCCTTCTGAATTCTGATGCTATTATCTTTATTTTATGAATTATTGTACTATTTATTTTTGCTTGGAAAGTATGAAGATTGAATTTAGTATAATAATAATTCAACTAGAGTACTAGATTTAAGCAAAATTTATAATAAAAAAATGTGAGAAACATTAATATATTATAAATATTTTAAAAAAAAAGTCTATTTAACATGTGTTCTAAAATCTTACGATTCAATTTTACGATACGAGTTTGTGGTCACTCATCCGATTCTTGGGTAAAAAAGCGAGTTTAACAACCTTGATCCTTGGTATGCCTTTCCTCTATACTACCAAAGTAATCATTGATGTTTATGATGGAACATTGACACTAAGAGTAGGAGAGGAGAGTTATAAGTTTAACATTTATCAAGGTATGAAATATCCTTCTAATAATGATTTATGCTTTAGAGTTGATATTGTGAACGAATATGTGAGTGAAGTCCAACGAAGGAGGTTGGCAAATTATGATGAATTGGAGAATATTGAGAAGTGTATGCAAGTACAATCCTCCCAAGATAAAGAATACCTTAAATACCAAACCCCTTTTTCCCAAATCCAATTACCAAACACTGAACCTACACCACCATCAATCATAAAACCACCGAATGTAGACTTGAAACCTTTGCCCCAACATTTGAGGTATACTTTTCTTGGAGAGAACCAAATTTTACCTGCAATTATATCCTCTAAACTCACCTGAGACCAAGAATACTTGCTTGTGAGGATGCTTAAAAGGAAAATAAGAGTATTTAGTTGGCAAATTTCTAATATAAGAGGGATAAGTCCATCTTATTGCATGCACAAGATTCTAATGGAAGAAGAATACAAGAAAACTATTGAAAGGCAAAGAAGGCTTAATCCAAACATGCAAGAAGTGGTGAAGAAAGAGGTGGTTAAGCTATGAGATGCTGGAATTATTTACCCAATTTCAGATAGTTCATGAGTAAGTCCTATCTAGTGTGTTTCAAAGAAAGGAGGCATGACCATTGTGGAAAATAAAGAAGGGAAGCATATTCCTACCAGAGTGGTGAATGGATGAAGGGTGTGCATTAATTATAGGAAGTTAAATTTAGCTACAAGGAAGGATTACTTTTCACTACCATTCATTGATCAAATGTTGGAGAGGATAGCAGGACATGCTTTCTACTGCTTCTTATAAGGCTATTCAGGCTATAATCAGATAGTAATTACTCCAGAGGATCAAGAAAAAATGACATTCACATATCCTTATGGTACATTTCCTTCTATTATATAATACTCCAGTAACCTTTCAAAGGTATATGATTGCCATATTCTCAGATTTGGTAGAAAAAATTATGAATGTGTTCATGGATAATTTTTCAATCTATGGAAGCTCTTTTAAAGGATGTTTGGAGAATTTGAAGCAAGTTCTTATACGGTGTGAAGAGACAAACCTAGTGCTAAATTGGAAAAAGTGTCATTTTATGATGGAAGAAGGAATCGTTCTTGGGCATAAAATATCAGTATAAGGTATTGAAGTCGACAAAGCAAAAGTAGAAACCATTAAAAAGCTTTATTACCTAATAAATGTCAAAGAAGTTCAAAGTTTTTTAAGCCATGCAGGATTCTATCGGTGGTTTATTAAGAATTTTTCAAAAATTTCTAAACCTCTTTGTAAGTTACTTGAGAAAAATTCTTCTTTTGACTTACTAATGATTGTAAATTGGCTTTTGACAGGTTGAAAGAAGCATTGATATCAGCTCCTATAGTTGTATTACCCGATTAGAACTTTCCATTCGAATTGATATGTGATGCAAGTGATCATACAATAGGAGCAGTACTTGGCCAAAGAAAAGAGAATAAACTTTATGTCATCTATTATGCAAGTCGAACCCTGAATAATGCGTAGCTCAACTATGCAACAACCGAGAAGAAGATGCTAGCAGTAATTTTTGCTTTTAATAAATTTAGATCTTATCTTCTTGGTTCTAAAGTTATTGTGTATACAGATCATACAGCATTAAATTATCTCTTGAATTAAAAGAACTCAAAACTAAGACTTATCATATGGGTACTTCTTTTACAAGAGTTTGACATTGAGATCAGAGATAAGAAAGGATCAAAGAATTTGATAGCTGATCATCTCTCAAAATTAGAGTTAGAGCAAGAAGAAAATGAAGAGGAAGGACCTATCCAAGAGCTATTTCCGGACGAGATATTGTTGGCAATCCGAAGTTTACATGCACCATAGTTTGCTGACATAGCTAACTTTCTCTCAAGTGGAAAGTTTTCGGAAGAATTCAATAGTCAACAGAGGAAGAAGCTCATTTATAACTCTAAGTTTTATTTGTGGGATGATTCATATCTTTGGAAGCTATGCATTGATGGCATGATAAGAAGATGTGTAGGAGATGAAGAAACTGGTTCAATTTTACAACGTTATCATAGGATGGTCAATAGGGGCAATTTTGATCCACAAAGAAAAGCTGCTAAGGTTTTTGAAGCAGGGTTCTATTGGCCTACACTCTTTTATGATGCTAGGAAGTTTGTACTTAGTTATGATACATGTCAAGGAAGTGGTAACATTTAAAAAAAGGATAAAATGCTTCAATCTGGAATTCTAGAGATAAAGATATTTGACGTATGGGGCATAGATTTCATGGGGCCATTTCCTGTTTCAGACGGAAATAAGTATATACTCGTCTGTATGGATTATATATCCAAATTGGTAGAAGCTCAAGCATGTGCAGTCAATGATACAAGAGTGGTTTACAAATTCTTGAGAAGACTCTTTGCTAGATTTGGGATGCCTTGAGCTATCATAAGTGATGGAGGAACATATTTTTGTAACAGAAATATAGAAGCATTGCTAGCTCGTTATGGGATTAAACACAAGATAGCCACTTCATACCATCCCCAAACAAATGGACAAGTGGAAGTCAGTAACAGAGAATTGAAGTGGATTCTAGAAAGAATAGTGAGTAAGTCGAGAAAAGAATGGGCAAGAAAGCTGGATAATGCTTTATAGGCATATCGAACAACATATAAGACATCTATTGGAATGTCTTCATATAGGTTGGTTTATGGAAAAACATGTCATTTTCCTGTCGAAATTGAGTATCAGGCTTACTGGGCAATCAAGGCTTTGAATTATAACTGCAAGAAAGCTGCTGAAAAAAGACTTTTACAGTTAAGTGAATTGGAGGAGATAAGAGAAATGGCATATGAAAACTCCAGAATTTATAAAGAATGTACAAAAAAATGGCATGATGCCAAGGTGAAGATTAAAATTTTTCAAGAAAGAGACCAAGTATTGTTATTCAACTCTAGACTTAGATTGTTTCCAAAGAAGCTGAAAAGTAGATGGTCAGGACCATTTATCGTAAGTCATGTATATCCCTATAGAGCTATAGAAGTTTGCAACAGTCAAGGAGAAAATTTTAAAGTCAATGAGCAAAGACTGAAAATCTACCATAAAGGTGTATTGGAGAATTCTCACAAATTGGCCTTTTTAGCTGATTCAACAACTTAAAGATCATGATGGTCTAAGCTCATAGACCTAAAAAAGTGCTTCTTAAAGGCTCAACTAAGTTTTCATCTTTCATTTTTCTTGTTATTTCTTTTAGTTTGTAATTTTTAAAGTTTTTCATTCATAAGTCTTTTAACTTTATTTTTCAGAGAGGAAGCATTAAAAGATGTTCAGAAATTACAAGAGGAGGAGAGCCAAAAGATGAGAGGTAAGTATCTTTGGTGTGGGAATAAAATTCTTGATTGTTACATATATGAAATGGGTGATTTTAATGTGTGTTGTGTAAATATACATATTGTGCACCCTACTGCGCACTCACGCAACCTGGTCAAGCAAAAATAGAAGAACAACACTCTAGGACTAGGCACGGCCGTGCCACTTTTGTGCATAGCCGCGCCTACTTGAATTTGTGCTAGATAAAATATGCTCAACTCAGGCACGACCATGCCACTTTCACGCACGACCATGCCATCTGTCGACATAATTCAAATTTATGCATTCTTTTAAGTCTTCAAATGACTCACATCCCTAATTCCTCATATCTCCCCACTACCTACAAGTTTTAAAACCTTTTCCATCTTCCTAAACTTAGGATTTCTCAACTTTGACTCTTTTTTAAATTCCCAATTCCTTTTGTAAGTCCCAAGTTCTTTTCTAATTCCAAAACCCTTTTTCTCTTCCCAATTCAAAATTTCCTCTTTTCAAAACTCTAACCCTCTCTATATAAACCTCTCTTCTACCCTTTTCTCTCCACACTCTCAAATTTTCTTCTTACATCTTCTTCCCAAGCTTAGAAATTCTTAAGCAACACTTCCTCTCTTTCAAATTCTCTACAATAAACATAGAAAGAGCACCAAGAAGAAAATCAATTGCTCAAAGGAAATCATCAAGGAGACGTGGAGGAAGCTCTAGCAATCTTAATCAAGAAGAAAAAAGAATGGTAAGACTATATCCACCCAACATTCAATTTCGGCATAAGGGGCAAAGAAATAAGTACAATAAATTACTTGTTAGACCATTTGTGCTGATGAGATATATGAGTGTATCTTCACTACAAAGGGTGGGTTTGATGGATAGTGTGAACATGTATGTCAATAGGATGGGTTGGGAGGCTTTTGTGATAATGCAACACCCTACTTATGTGATACCCACATGTGAATTTCTCTTTTATTTTCATTTTAATGAACATGAGGCTATGCTCAATTTTAGGCTAGGCAACCAAGATCATAGTATTGGCTTATTTGAATTAAATGATATATTTCATTTCCCTAAGGATCAAGATGCTATGGTTGAATTTAATAGACATAACTTTTGGAGAGAGATTACAGGCCAAAGGCATGTCTTTTATGAGCCTAGGTTAGCAAAAGAATCAAAAATTCGATCACCAGCTTTGCGGTATCTTCATAAGCTCATATCACACTCATTATTTCCTAGGAAGGAAAGGGACTCGGTAGTAACCACAACGGAATTAAATATATTGTATCGCATATTTAACAGCCGCAAATTTGATATATGTCATGCAATAGCAAATAAGTTCAAAGATGTGGCAAACAAGAAGGTAGGGGCAATTAAAATAGGTGGATTGGTTATTAGCATCGCTAATTATTTGGGCTATGATATCGACAACATGCTTTTCGATAAGCAATCAAGTAATTCTCTCATTGACCTCCCTATGATGGAGGATATTAGTCTGATTGCAATGGATCATAATGGGGTGCCTTATCTCATTGATGAGCAACCACAACAACAAGCAATGGACGACGAAGAAGAGGAGGAAGGAGATTTGCATCAAGTCATGCAATGGCTCCATAATTTGGAGCTTCAAGTGGGTGTGATTTATGCTAATAAGGGAGAACTTACTTCCATGGCACACAACATGAATGCAAGCATGCATGACATTCATCACAATGTCAACTTGATCAATCACAATCTCATGGCGTATTTTCAAGCACAAAACTTCTTCCCATCTCCATATCCTCCAAATGATCCAGGGCATAACCAATGAAGATTCCATAACTTGTGTTTTGAGAATTGATGTTTTATGTTTGTTTTAGTGCTTCTTCGCTTTGTGTTTTGTGTTAGTGTTTATGTACTTTGTTTTTGTTTTATGCATTTGTAATTTCAATTCTTCTTTAATGTTATTTGCTATTTTTGGTGTGTTTTAGTTAATTCCATTCCCTTTCGTTCAAATTGTACAATTCAATAAAATTTTACACCACTAAACCACCCTTTTAATTATTTTAAGCTTTTTCTAATTATAATATAATTAAATATGTAATCTTACATATTGTAACTTTCACATACCATTTAAAGCTTTTTGAGCATCTAATACACTCGGTATCCGGTCACCACTTTTGGGCGCCGACTAATCCAGATTCGATCCGGTTAGGACTCCAAAGGGCGGCAAAGGTCTCCCCAACGAGTTTTTAACAGAGCTACATTCATAGAGGCTCGAACCCGATACCTACCACTTAAGCTAGAAGGAGCCCGTGCCACTCCATCCACCCACTCGTGAGTACCATTTAAATCTTTTTAATATGCTATGCTTGCGACCTTATGTAACTTTTTCTATCCACTATCCTATCATACTAGTGCTAGAGCGGAAGGGCTGAGCACGGGACGGAGAAAAAACCGAATCGAATCGAAAATCCGAACCGATAGACAAAAAACCGTACCGAAATCGATTAATTTTAACTCCAAACCGAATGAAACTGGACCGTTTTACTAATCTGGTACGGTACTAGAGATTTGTTAAAAATCGAACCGAAACCGTACCAAAACTGATACCGAACCGAAAACCGAATATAGTACCGGATATTATATGAATAAATAATATATATATATTATTAACAAAATTAAAATTATTAATTTCATTATTATTACTATTATAATAAATATTTAAATTGCTTAAAATAAAATATTATTCACAACTAATTTAATATTAAAATAAAAAATAAATTATTAAATATAATAAAAAATTATATATTTTTAATAATATTAGTATCAATAGAAATAAACTAATAGTATTATTTAAAAACGTTATAATGTAAATTGGCATTCATATTAAGTACTAATACAAATTATTAATTAAGAATAATTTAAATACTAATTAAGTATATGTGTGGATATATGTTTTAGCCGGCCTACAAAGACAAGCCCAATGATGAAAGATGACAATTAAATACAATTTGCCAAGGCATTGAATTTAGACTTACTTATGAGAGAGTCCAAAAATCATAACCTAAGCCCAAACACGCAACCCAAAAGACCAAGCCCAAGAAACTGACCTATTTAGCCCAAATCAAATAAAGGCCCATTTCTCTTCTTAGAGGCGCACGTCTCTTCAACATAGGGGCACACGCCCTTTTAGTGTAGAGGCGCACATCTCTGTCAGCAGAAACACACGCCTCTACAACACCTGGACTGAAAAAAAAGAAGTAACGGAATGGGCAAATAGAGAGACGTGGGGTTTAATGCCCATGAAGAGGGGAAAAATCCTCTATTAAAAAGGAGGGAGGCTCTGAAGATGAGGGGAGGAACAAACAACAAGATACAAGCACAAAAAAAAAAAATCAGAGAAAAAATGAGAGACAACAAAAGAAAAGAAAGAAGAAAAATCGAAAAAGAAGAAAACACCAAAATCAAACAAGTGGGGTCTAGATTTGAAGGACCAGAGGTAAAAAGGAAACACAGAATCAATCTGAGGGTAAAATATTTTTTAAATCTATGCTTCACAGTAACTTTTTTCTCTTCTTTTGATTTTAAATTTAATTTTATTTATTTTACTCTTTGTTGTTAAAGCATGTATTTTAAATCTATATAGTGATTTAATTTGTTTACCAACCTTTACTATTGATTAAATCATTGTCTGTGCCATTTAATTATTAAAAGCATGTGATTTCTACTTCTGCTTTAAACCAGAGGGCATGTATCTCTTCGGTGAGGCGCACGCCTTTAACACACAAGCACACACACCCCTGAGTCATATTTAAAAATATGACTGTTATTGTGATATACGCCTATTTAGCAAAGGCGTGCGCCTTGCTTTTTATAAGCCCACGCCCATGTAACATAGAGGCGTGTGCCTCTATATTCCAGAACAGTATTTACAGAATTCTCTTCTTTTAATTCGATTGATGCTTTCTTATGATTTTATTGTTAAATTGTTTCATTTATTTTCATTGAAAGTCTACAATTTGATCTTTTGAATCATCTAATTGCTTATTTAATTGTTGTTATCTTCCTTCAAAGGCTTGTAATCTTTTCTCCTTCCCCCTTTCTTTGATTATTTACTTTATTTGTATTGGATTGTAGTTCATTTCTCCTCCCTCCTTTTTTTGCATGATTTATTTATTTATCTATTTATTTGTTTATTTTTGTTTATTTTCAAAAGGTTGTAATCATTTATCTCCCCTCCATTTCTTTGTATGATTTAATTAATTGATGTATAGTGTATATGGATGTATGGATATATGAGTCACAATTAAAAATTACATGAAATTGGATTGATGATCAAACTTGGACCTAATTGTAAAATTTGGAAATTATTTGGATTAACACAGCCATTTGCATGTAATTAAAAAGATAATTAAATAATTAAAAATAATAAAACACAAAACACAAACGGAGGCCGATCGCAAGATCGGGTGGGCTGTACAAAAAGCCCATACCCAGTTTTCGGACCCAATATCTAAGGATGGCTGCTGAGTATCCTCCGTGGAATCTAGTTGCTGTAAAAGTATCCCAGATTTTATCCCAGTGGTGACTCCCAAACTCCGACTAAAGCCTGTAAAAAGGCCTAAAGTTATAATCCTAGTGGCCCTGAGCCTGCACAGTGCCATAGTTACCGAACACTTGGGTGCACACTGAACCCCGCCGCTTACAGTGGTGACTCCACTGGGGATAGAAAAATTGATTTTAGTGTTTTATATTTTATTATTTTTAATTACTTAAGCATTCTTTCTGCATCTTCATTCACTACACCGTTCACATACTGCGCACACAGTCCCTATCAAACTGACAATAGTTGTTACTTTGGTGCCTGCGTTTCTTTCAAACCTGGTGGTGGAGTATATAGCTATTGTCACTCACAGTGCAGTACGAATAAGTACGTCGTTTGGACCCTTGAGTGGGAAGACGGACAAAAGTATATAATAGACTATGGGAGCCTTCAACTTTACCCAAGACTAAGACCATGTAAGATCCTAGTAACTATCCTTAAGTTTTCCCTATAATGCATATGTTATGTTGCCATATAGTAGTCTCATTCATAAAGCTCAAGCCCAATGATGATGAACCATTTTAGATTGGGCTTATATCCTTCTATCATGGCCCGTTATGTCAGACTTTAGTTTTATGGAAGAGATATGGTACTTGTTTGCTTTATCTCGAGAGCTTATGCATGTATGTCGGTTTTATTATCCTCTGCTGATAATTAAAATTCAGACAAAAAATTCTACGTAAGAGACTGACTAATGAACACATGTGTGGGAGGAATAAGGTTGGAAGGTTGTGTTTGAGACCTTATATGTGTTTGTTTACTTGTTCGTTTACTTATTTTGTTAAAGCCCTTAATAAAAGACCTGTATATCATGCATTTACGTCATGCATATTTCTAACCCTTTATCTTATAGAAATAGATCCTCCGTCTTCTGTTTGGACACGTATCCGCGAAGGTCGATTAATCAGATCCACACCTTTTAAAGCTACTTCATACATTAAAACTACGACAATGTCTGACAATACTGATTTGGAAGCCTTTGGGAGACAGTTGAAAGAAAAGATTACTATTGATACTAAGAACCTTATTCGAGAGTTGATGGGTGAAATTCTCCAGACTGCCAGGGGAAAACAACCTATTAATTTGGATGAGGGGGAAGCTACAATTAGGAAACCTAGGGATCGGGATGATGATCTTAAGATAGTACTCACCGACCCTCCTCGGTAAGAATTTCAAACTGCTATAATCTCCGAAGAACCTGCATGGGCTAAGGAGATGGCAAAAATGAGGTCCCAAATGCAACTATTGATGAGGGATAAGGGTATGGATACATCAATGGACTATAGTGATATGGACTTTGACAATCAAGAACCTCTGTCGAAAAAGTTTAAGTTCCCAGATATGAAGAAGTACTTAGGCACAGAGGATCCACATCTGCATTTGAAATAGTTTATCACTCATATGAAGACAACTGAGCTCACTACAGCTCAGTTTGTAAAATAGTTTCCACTATCCTTGGAGGGAGAGCCAGTTCACTAGTATTATTCCCTGGAACCTTATGTGCAAGCCAGCTGGAAAAAGTTATGCACCGCCTTCATGAAGCAGTATGGACTGAACTCACAGATGGAGGTTTCATTGAAAGATTTGCAAAACACTAAGTAAAAGTTCAATGAGTCTTTTTCTGCTTATTTGACTAGATGGAGAGGCAAGTTAGCGTAGATGAGACAACGTCTAGCTGAATCTGATCAGTTGATGCTTGCTATTGATGGGTGTATCCCACCATTGGCTAGGAAGTTGAATGATATGGAGATCCAAAAGTTTGAAGAACTCTATAGGTTCAGAGTCCAGAAAGAGACTGATGTGGCTCAAGAGAAGAGGTTTTATGGAGGAAGATCTAGGAATAAGGAAGGGCCAAGCAGCAATGTTCAAATCAATGCTATTGAGCAACCCTGACAACCTCAAAAGTTTTCTAATCTGGGAAGGCCTCTCTCAAAAGTCCTTAAGAAGCTCATTAAGAAAGGACTTCTTCGCCCTTTACCACCTAAAGACCCATTTGTTAATGCTAACCCAAAGCTATTATGCAAATATCATCAGGTGATCGGACATGACACTGATCAATATGCCTACCTTAAACACGACATCCAAGACCTCATTGACTCCGGAAAGTTAGTTTACCCAGAAACTTGAAAGCCAAACACACAAATAAACCCCTTGCTAAATTATGAAATACCCCACCTTTAAACCAATATATCCTGATGATTGGTGTTGGATTGAGTGAAGAACAAGTGCTCAATTCCTTCATTAACCTTGAACCTAATCCTGATCTTACCCAACCTGTCAATCCAGAAGCCACCCATAAGAGGGGTTTGCTTGTAAATATGTTGGACATCTGATCTTCCGAAGATGAGGACACCCAAGAAGGGATTAATGTATAGGGAAGTGAAAGAGAGTGGATAGTTGAACATGTGGCGGCAACAAAAGAGCGGAAAAAGTATGAACCAGTCAAAGAAGAGGTTGATTCTGAATAGAAAATTGAATTTGAGGACAAAGAGGAGCTGAAGAAGGAAAAACCAAAGAAAGAACAACCTGAGAAGATAGTATCTAGTATCTGGGAACTTTTGATACAGTCTAAGATCTACTAAGATGCAATGGTCTAAGTTTTGCATGAGAGAAAAGTTTCTGCCGGTACAATCCCTCAACAGTTAGTGAGTTCTTTGATATAGAAGCCTAAGGGGGCAATTGTATTCACTGATGAAGATCTACCACTGGAAGGGAGGGGGCACTACCGACCTTTGTTTATTAAAGCTGAAATTAAGAGAAAATGACTTACTGTGTCAAGGTTGATAATGGGTTAGCCATAAATGTATACCAAGGCTTGGTCTAACTGTTGCTGATCTGTAACCTACCGATGTGATAATCAAGGCCTATAATGATACTACGAGGTCGGTGGAAGGCACATTCAAAACTTTGGTCAAGACTAGGCCCATTGAAGCTTGGGTCACCCTTCATGTGATCGACATCCTGGTCACCTTTGCTGTACTTTTGGGAAGGCCTTGGTTCGATCCCCTCGGAGGAGTTCCCTCTACTCTCCACTAAAAGATCAAGTTCCCTTACGAGGGGAAGGTTGTCACCATTTCGACCGAATCTGAGGCTGCCATTGCAGCTCTGAAATTAGCTCCTAAGAAAATCCCTCTGAATCCGAGGTTTGAATTCTGCATGATCTATAAAGACTCTATGGAAGAAAAAGTGATGAACATGTTGAAAGGGATAAATTTTATGCCTGGATTGGGTTTAGGAAAGAATTTGACTGGACCACCTGAGTATGTAGAGGCAAAGTTACAGATTCTGAAGCATGGATTGGGCTACCAAGGAGGAAAAGATGGGCCTAACAGTGAGGAAGAATGGTCACTTTGGGAAAGGTTTGTGAAAGAAGGAAACTACACTTCCTACAAAGGAAATCCTAAACCTTTTTTTCTAGAAGGTAGGAGGGTCCCTGGGTTTGAGATCTTCATGGATTATTTAGGTGAACAGAGTATGGATAAGCCAACGATAGAAGAGCTAATAATGGATGAGGAAGTTACTGCTGCTATTGTGAAATTTGCCACTGGTAAAAAGGATGCTGAAGAGAAAGCCGTGGATGATGTTGATGCTGAGAGGAACTCCGAAGGCAAAGGGATTGCTGTTGAAGGAATGGAGATTGTGGCCGGAGATGCGAGTCTAAGTAAGGATGCTACTGTGGACTTAGAGACTTTTATCCAGAACTCTTTTATTGATTCAATTTGTGATGATTTGATGTTTCCCTTTCCAGTTTATTTGAACTTGATGATTTGTTTTTCTCTAAGTTTGATGCAATGAAATCTAACTGTGCTTACTTGTGTGATGTCTTTCCTAATGGTTATGTTCATTGTGATGATCATTTCATGCATATATTTGACATTAATTCTATGCAAACCACTATATTTAATTTAGGAACAATTAAAAATCCCAAAAATATAATAATTGCTTTTGATCTTTCTCCTGATGAGAGTAAAAAAATGAAAGAATTGTTAATAAAGAGACAAAAAGTATTTGCTTGGGCTTATGAAGATATGCCAGGGATAGATCGTGAGATTGTGGAACATAAGATCCCTACTTATCCTTACATTGCACCAGTCAAGCAGAAAAGAAGAAGGTTGAGACCGAAATAGGCACTCCCAATTAAGGAAGAAGTCGAGAAACAGTGAAAGGTTGGATTTCTCAAAGTAGTCAATGATACGAAATGGCTTGCCAACATCATGCCGGTACCAAAGAAGGATGGAAAAGTAAGGATGTGTGTCGATTATCAGGATTTAAACAAAGCCTGCCCAAAAGATAATTTTCCCTTGCCTCACATTGATACACTGGTGGATGGTGCAGCTTCGAGTGCTATGTACTCTTTTATGGATGAATTCTCAAGATATAATCAGATTAAAATGTTTGAAACAGATAAGTTGAAGACCTCATTCATAACTGAATAGGGAATTTACTGTTACTTGGTGATGCCATTTGGATTAAAGAATGCCAGGGCAACGTATCAACGAATGGCAACCACTCTGTTACATGATATGATCCACAAAGAAATTGAGGTATGTATGGATGAAATGATGGTCAAGTCTCCTACTAGAGAAGGACACTTTGAAGCTCTAAATAAGATTCTGAATAGAGCTGAAAAGTTCAACTTGAGGTTGAATCCAAAGAAATGTGTATTCGGGGTTGCCTTGAGTAACCATTAGGCCATATAGTCAGCAAGAGAGGGATAGAGGTCGATCCAGATAAGGTTAAAGCTATAAGTGAGATGCCAACGATAAAGATAAAAAAAGAAGTAAGAGGGTTTATTGGATGGTTACAGTACATTAGCTGATTCATAGCCAAGTTAACTATCGTCTGTGAACCGATATTCAAGCTTCTCAGAAAAAATCAACCAGTGGTATGGGATGACCAATGTCAGCAGGCTTTTGAGGTAATTAAGAGGTATTTGTTGAAGCTACATGTGTTACAATCACCAAGACCAGGGAAACCGTTGATCTTGTACTTAGTGATCAAGAAAGAAGCCATGGGGGCAATATTGGCACAAGAAGATGAGAATGGGGTGGAACATGTTGTCTATTACTTAAGGAAAAAGTTTCTTCTATATGAAGCCAATTAAAACTTGGTAAAAAAGACTTGTCTGTTGATTGTATGGGCAACTAAAAAGCTTTGGCATTATTTCAGTTTTACAGGATCTAGATTGTCTTCAAGCATGATCCCCTGAAGTATCTACAGCAAACTTCCTCTCTCACAGGGAAGTTGGCTCGATGGTTGATTCTACTCATAGAATTTGACATCAAGTATCTGTCTAAAAAAGTAATCAAAGGAAGGGTCATTGCAGACTTTCTAGCAAAGAATCCTGTGGAGGATGATCAGGAGTGGGAATTAGAATTTTCCGATGAGTATTTGAGAGCCATTAAAATACGGGGATGACATATGTACTTTGATAGAGCCATTAATAGCAAGGGGGCAGGGGTTGGAGTAATTTTGGTCACACCTACAAGTGAAATGATTCCTATGGCCAAAAAACTGGAGTTTGAAGTGACAAATAATCAAGCAGAGTATGAGGCATGTATATTTGGGCTCGAAGCCTTACGAGACATTAGGGCAGAAGAAGTAACAGTATTTAGGGATTCAATGTTAGTGGTAAAGCAGGTTTTAAAGGAATGGGAGGTTAAAGAGGACAAACTGAGGCTTTATGTGAATTACTTGGCCATGGTGACTCTTTCGTTCAATCAATATAAATTCATGCATTTGCCCCGGGAAGACAATCAAGTTACGGATGCCTTAGCTATATTAGCATCGATGTGGGAAAGTGATGCCAAGACTTCAGTCAAGCCGTTAATTCTAGTAAAGTTTAGAACTTCATGTCATGAAGAGTTAAGGGTGATGCCGATGGGACCAGTAGAAAAGCCATGGTTTCATGATCTGCAGAAATACCTCGAGATTGGATAGTTTCCCAAAAATGTAAATAAGAAGGAAAAGACATCCTTAAAAATGTTATTTAGATAATTTATCAGTCATTTTGGTATGCTGTATAAAAGAATGCCAACTGGAGTATACTTACGGTGTGTGGATAAGGAAGAAGCACAAAAGATTATGGAAACTATTCACGTAGGTATTTACAGGCCCCATATGAATGGAACGGTATTAGCTAAGAAGATAACTCGGCAAGGATACTTCTGGTTAACTATAGAATCAGATTGTGTTAAATTTGTGAAGAAGTGCCATAATTGCCAAGCTTATGGGGATGTTAGTCATTTTCCTTCAATGGAACTTCAGGGATTGACGTCTCCATGGCCTTTTGCAGCTTGGGGAATTGACATTATTGGGGAAATAAGGACGATAGCATCAAATAGGCATCGGTATATTGTAGTAGTGTTGGATTATTTTTCTGAATGGGTTGAGGCTAAGTCCTACACTTCGGTCGGATCAAAACAAATGGCAAGGTTCATAGAGAGGAATATAATATATAGATATGGGTTGCCTCATCATATGGTGACTGATAATGGGGTCCAATTTCAGTCAAAAACTGTCGCATTGCTTAAGCACTATAAGATAGAGCATCATCGGTCTTCTCCTTATCACCCTCAAGCTAATGGTGCAGTTGAAGCTGCAAATAAGAATATCAAGAGAATTTTGGCTAAAATGATAGAAATTTATAGAGATTGATTTGAATATTTACAATTCGCATTATGATGGTACCGAATAACCACCAGAACTTCTACCAGGGTTACGCCTTATTCATTGGTATATGGGTACGAAACGGTATTGCCAGTAGAAGTAGAAATTTAGTCTCTAAGTGTTTTGTTAAAATCCAAGATTCCTGAGTATTAGTGGGTGGAAAGAAGGATAGCTCAGTTAACGCTGTTGGATGAAAAAAAATAAAATGTATTACATGTAACTATACCAGAAGAGAATTGCCAGAGCTTATAACAAGAAGATCAAGCCGGGGGAAATAAAAGAGGAAAAGCTGGTATTGAAACACACAAAGCCACTTCTTACCGATCCAATGAGTAAGTTCAAGCCAAACTGGGAAGGGTCCCTACCTCATGAAGAAGATATTCTCAAAAGGTACAACTATTTTGTTAGATCTAGAAGGCAACGAGTTCAAGAATCCTATCAACCTAGATAAGCTCAAGAAATACTTTTTATAAAGTCTTGCTAGGGAGAAATCCTTGAAGAGAGGCTGTCTAGGCAAAAGTTAGAGACAAAAAAAATCCTGCTAAGTTGAAAACTCTGTAAAGGAGCAGCTTAGGCAAAAATAAAGGATAAGTAAAAAAAGAGAGAGAGGATAAAATAGTTGGTTGAAAAAACTTACAAGAGCAAGCCACTCAACGACAAGAGAAATATCAAGAAGCAATTTTTATGTACAATTGTACTTATTTTAAATAAAGAGGCTTACTTTTATTTCTGTAAAATGTTACATTAAATACTTATTACAGTAGGCTTAACTAAAAGGTAAGAAATCACATAAAACAAGTTGAGTTTGATTAAGTTGCTAAGGCTAAAGAAGAAAATAAATTTAAGTCCTCTTTCTTTTATTTTTCCTCATTTCTTGCATACTAATCCTGAATAAATCCTTAGTCTTCTGATGCATGATAAACTCATCTTGTTCTGTCTGCTGTAACTGGATTCAAGCCTTGTAATGATCATCAGTGATAATATGCCCATCCAACGAGATACCACGTCTAATGGTACGGCGTGGCCAAGTTGCTGACATGTTCTCCATGAAATTCTGAGTCAGTGGACCGGGTTGGAAGCTATGAGTGGTCTCTACAATCATTTGCTTTTCTCTGTACTGGCGGTAGAGTCGAATGGAATAGTAAAATGAGCAGAAGTTTAGCCCGGTAAGAGGAACATAATGAGTATATGTCCTGATGGTCACATGTCTGATAATCCACCAAGGACACATCTATTAAACTCTGGTGTTTGGAAAGTTAGCCAACCATTCTTTTAAATCAGCCGGGAGTTTCTACAATGGATGAGTTCGCACCTGCTTGGGCTTATATTTGACAACATTCTGAGGAGATGCCAACAGCTTCAGTTTTTCCTGTAGCCAGATCTGCAAAACCAGGAGGAGTCAAAAAAAGAAAAAAGAAGAAAAAAATAAAAGAAAAAAGAAAAAATAGAAAAAATAGAAGAAAAAAGGTTTATGTATCTCTAGTAGTATAGGACTCCCAGTAAATTGGTGTGTCATTATTAGATTGTCCAAATTGGTTAAGGTCTCAGCAAGGATAACCGGCATGGGATTGAACCCAGACTCCACTTGATCGACGATCTGCATAATTTTGAGATTGTAGTCACCTGAAGGAGAAACCAGCAAAAATTGGGCATACAGGTAGAAAGTAATCGTCTAAGGCTAGTACACTTCATTGCTACTAACAGCAACGGTAGCCTTTAGGAATGAGTCAAAAATTATCCCATTATCTGAGATGTGTGTTAGAGAAGAAGAAAGAGGGATGTTAAAAAGACGGGTCATTTACTGCTGAATAGTTCCCTCATCTGGTTTGTTAATCGGCGACACCGCAACCTATTTAGAAGAATCATCTGGATAACCCAAAATTGCCCTGAATTCTTCAGGTAAAGGGCAGATTTTAAAAGTATTAAATTTGAAAACATGATTCTGCGAATCCCAGAACTGGGCAACAACGTGCAGAAATGGGTAGTTGATTTTGCAGAGGTGAAGGGATTTGAAGATTAACAGATGAAAAAGGCTTAGTTTCTGCCAGATTTCCCTATTCAAGCTTTGCAAAATGGGTTGAATTAATTTCAGATTGTGTTCTGACATGATTAGGGTTTTCTAGGGAAGAATCGAATGGTGTGAGACATATTTATAAGCTTTTGAAAGGGATAAAATTGAAAAATCTCGAGATCACGATATTTTGAAAGAGACCACAGTATTTTCAAAGATAGATTCTTCTATTCCAAAGACAGTATTTAGGACTAGATACGGGCATTACGAGTTCTTAGTGATGCCCTTTGGTTTAATAAATGCACTAGCAACATTCATGTCATTGAAATAAGACATTTCAACAGTATCTAGATCAATTTGTGATTGTCTTCATCGATGACATTCTCATCTATTCCTCAAGTAAGGAAGTGCATAAACAGCATCTTCGAACAACTTTGTAGATATTGAGAGCTCAATAGTTATATTCTAAATTCAACAAATGTGAGTTTTGGATGGAAGAAATTGCTTTTCTCGGGTATATTATTTCAAGAGAAGGAGTGAAACCCAACCCGTCAAAGATCAAAGCAATTATGGAGTGGGAAGCACCTAGAAATATGACTGAAATTTGAAGTTTTTTAGGTCTAGCAGGATATTATAGAAGATTTGTTCAAGATTTTTCTATTGTTGCAAAGCCATTGACGAATTTATTAAAGAAGAAGGTGCAATTCCGGTGGACCGAGACATGTCAAAGAAGCTTTGAGAAGTTAAAGAAAGCTCTGACTACTACTCCAGTGCTTGCATTACTAACTGGAGAGGAAGAATTTGTTGTCTATATGGATACTTCAGGAAAAGGTCTAGGGTGTGTTCTTATGCAAAATGGGAAGGTGATTGCATATGCTTTAAGGTAATTGTGAACTCCTAAATCCAATTACCCTACCCATGATTTGGAGTTAGCCGCCATTGTCCATGCTTTGAAGATTTAGAGACATTACTTATATGGGGAAACATTTTCCATTTTCACTGACCATAAAAGTTTAAAGTACATCTCCACTTATAAAAAATTGAACCTAAGGCAACGAAGATGTATGGAGTTATTAAAAGACTATGACTGCACTATTGAGTACCATCCGGGCAAAGCAAACGTAGTAACCAATGCTTTGAGTGGTAAAACAGTAGAAATTTTAGCGAAAAGCATTTGTTATGAAAGGGAGAATCTGGTGGCAATGCGAACATTGAATATTAATCTTGAAGTGCATGAAGATCATTTGTTAGTGGCATTACAAATTAAACCATCAATGGTGGATCAAATTAGAAAAGCTCAAATAGAAGATGTATATTTGAAGAGGATGAAAGAAAAAGTGGAAACAAAAATCAATACTCAGTTTACAATTAGAGAAGATTGCATGTTAGTGATTGGCAACCGGATGTGTGTTCCTGAAAAGGGGGAATCGAGAAGGCAAATCATGATTGAAGCACATACTGCTCCTTACACGATGCATCCTGGAAGCACAAAGATGTACCAGGATTTTAATCCTTTTTATTGGTGGCCCACGGTGAAGAAAGATGTGGCGGATTTTGTAGATAAATGCTTGACAGGTCAACAAGTAAAAGCTGATCATCAAGCACCTACAGGAAAATTGTAATCATTGAAGATACCGGAACGGAAATGAGAGAGAATAACGATGGATTTTATAATTGGGTTGCCATAAATATTTCAAAAACATGACATAGTATAGGTGATAGTTGACCGCCTTACCAAACCCGCCCACTTTTTACCTATATAACAAACGGATTCTTTAGACAAGCTAGCAGCTTTATATGTTTCTGAGATAGTAAGGTTGCATGGGGTGCTATTATCTATAGTATCGGATAGATATTTGAGGTTCACGTCATATTTTTGGGAAAGATTACAAGAAGCATTGGGTACTAAATTACATTTTAGTAATGCTTTTCATCCTCAAACAGATGGCCAGTCGGAAAGAACGATATAAACTTTGAAAGATATGATGAGAGCTTGTACCATGGAGTTTAGAGGTAACTGAGATGATCATTTGCTATTGCTAGAATTTGCCTACGATAATAGTTTTCATTCTAGCATCGGAATAGCACCATATGAAGCTCTTTATGGAAGAAAGTGTCGAAGTCCGATTTATTGGGATGTTGAAGGCTTAAGACAAATCGAAGGGCTGGACTTGTTACAAGAAACTGTTGACAAAGTTCAAATGGTCAAGAAATGTTTGAAAGCAGCCCAAGATCGTCAGAAAAGTTATGCAAATAGACATCACCGAGAAATGGAGTATAAGGTTGGCGAGAAAGTTTTCTTAAAAGTGTCGCCATGGAAGGGAATTTTACAGTTTGGCAAACATGGAAAACTAAGTCCAAGGTATATTGGACCATATGAAATTCTTGAGAGGATTGGACCACTAGCCTATCGATTAGCTCTTCTAAGAGAATTATCATTTATTCATGATGTTTTTCATATGCCGATGCTACGACGATACCGATCAGACCCGAGCCACATTATACAAGAGCCAGAAATTGAAATATTTGAAAAGATAACTTATGTGGAAGAACCAATAGAGATTCTTGATTGAAAAGTAAAATAATTAAGAAATAAGAAGATTCCGATAGTAAAGGTGAAGTGGAGCCACCATTCACCGAAAGAAGCCACATGAGAAGTGGAAGAATAGATGAAATAAAAATATCCTCATTTATTTTCGGAAGATGGTAAGTAGTTAATAATTTCGAGGGTGAAATTCTTTTAAGGGGGGAAGAAATGTAATACCCGTCTATTTTATATGTATTCATGATGTAAGAATTTTCGTTGATACATGATAGATAGTGAACTATGTGTTAAGTGAACTATATACTAGAGTATATAGAGGGACTAGATTGCAATAAGCTTGGATTTAGTTGTAACAAATAAAGTTATGGGGGTATTGTGCATTAGGATTAATTCATAAAGGGGCCAAGTGGATATTTATGATGATATTTGGGTGTATTTAATTATGTCTATTTATTATTATATTGTTGTTGTTGTTGTTGTTATTATTATTATTATTATTATAGTTAGTTAAAAGATAAATATGTAATATAGGAATATAATATTAAAGTGATGATTATTTATTAAAGTGAGAAAGATTTTAGGGGCTTTTAAAAAATTTTGATTGGTTATTTATTTATTTTTATATTTTATTATGTGTGTGTTAGGGGGTATGGGTGTAGAGAGAAGAAGAAGAGAGTTTTGAGAGAAAAAAAAAAGAGTGAGCTTAAAAGTGATTTTGGGAGAATTTGAGAGCTAATTCAAGGAAGAAATTCATTGCCTTAGGAAGCCTTAAAGGGTATTTTATGCATTAAAGTATCATTTGGTAAGTTTTCTTGTATTTTTGGATTGGTTTGAGTTAAGCTTTCTTAGTTGTAATTTTTGGATTCTGCCTCTCTAGTTTTTTAGTCATCTTGTTTTTGTCATATCTTGAGTTTTACAACTCTGATTTGAGGATGGTTTAATGATCTGGAAACCTTAGAGAGTTTTCTAGATTTCTTATGTTTTGAACTTGGCCGAATTTTATTGTTAAACTTGTTATATTAGACTGGACATTTTAATGTTCATAGTGATGCCCTGTTTTGTTTTGTTTTGGCCAAATGGATTCTAAAATCCATAATTAATTCTACACACATCCAAATTAAGTGATTTTAATTAAAATTTAGTGTAGACTCAAAACCCTAGCTTTGGTAGCAATTTAGAGGTTTTTAGACTTGTGTGTATATAGTTTTAGGTCATGTTGATTTTAGAGCATTTAATGCATTTTATGTATTTGATATAGTTTGTAATAGTTATTTATTAGATTTGGTAAATATGTTGTGTAGGAGTTGGAAGAGGAAGTGGAAACCCTACTCAATAGGGGAACTTTGCTTGATATGGAGTGAAAGCTTTTTGGTAAGTAATTGTTAATACAATGCTTATATATATTTACTCTCATGTAACTATAATTATTTAATTATGTTGATGTATATGGGCCATCGAGGTGGCAAGATTGATGAATGTATATTTATATTAATGTGAGAAGGAATTATGAAAAAATGTATAAATATTTTCATTATGAGACCATTAAATGGTCGATTGAGCATTTGTGATGAATACTGGCACCTTGTGTGCAAGCTACTTGTAATAGTAAGGTGATACGAATAATGTTGTAAGTTTGATGAAAATAGATGCATAATGTATTGTTGAGAAATGATTGATTATGTAAGCATATGGCATGATGTGAGGAAAGTTAGTAAAGTTTATGTGTGTGGATATTGAGCTCCACGATATGAGACTGAGTTTGGCAGAGAGTGTCAAATGTGGCCATTCATATGAAATATGTATATATATGTGAGATCTGAGACTGAGCTGGGCAGAGAGTCTCAGGAATAACCATAAATATGTAAAAGGGAATGAATATAGAAAAAGTGAGATTTATGTGTGAAACGTGTAAGACAGGTGTGGACAACTAACTTGCATAAATATACATACATATCATAATGAATACATATGGTTATGATGAATGAGATTAAATGTGAGTGGAATGTGAATGAATGTATTATTATGGCTATGAGGCACTAACAATGTTGTTTGTATGTATGAAAATCTTATTGTGATATTTTGGGATGTTTGGTGTAGATTAGGGTGTTTAGAATGTAAAGTTGTAGCTTGAATTGAGTTACATTTATATTCTTTGACATCATTAGTCATTTCAAGGGCATTTTAGTTAATCCATATAAATGAATTCAGCCTAGGTGTTTTCATAAAAGTTGTAGCCCTCTGAGTTAGCTTTCTATAGCTTTTTGAATCACTTAAATTTGAGTTTGGTAGAGAGAGTTATGGCCAAAAGAGTATGACATGGTCCGTAGGCCATGCATGCAGCCTCTCAAACATGGCCGTGTGCCAGGGTAACACGGCCGTGCGGACACAGAAGTGAGAAATGCGAGCTCTCAGGCACTGGTGCATGGCCGTGTGCACTCCTCGCATGGCCATGCGCAGCCTACTTATAAAGTTATAGTATTTTGACCATAACTTGAGCTATAGAGCTCCAAATGAGGTGTGCTTTGATGCTACGAAAACTTTAAAGAGTCCTCTACAATTCAATATTTTGAGATTGAGAATAATCCATATTTAATATTCTCAAAATGAGCTTAAAATTTTAGTGCTCATTTATACCTTTGTCATTTGGACTCCCATGTACAGTCTAAATGCTAAAGTCTGTGTTTTAAGGTGTTGCAATGTATTTTATGTATTTTTTTATTTAGTTCTTGAGAAGAACTATATGTATGGTTATATTAATAATTGTTTATTGAGTCGCAAGCTCATTCTTTTATAATTGTGGTTTTCAGGAAATAGATAGTCTTACTTGACGTGCTTGTTGATTAGAGCTTGAAGCATTATCCTTGTGAGCTCAGGTGGGACAATAACGTGTTTGATTTCAACCTCTCCATCTTTATGTGCTTTTCATCCTTTTTGGCATCAAAGATTTTATAATAGCATTATGTTGTATTTGTATACATATATAAAGATAAGTACATTGTATAAACTTGCACTTATATATATAAAGTATCCTTTCATATATAAAAAAAATTCTTATTCATATGTTGTTTACTCTTAAGGTACACCTGATGTGGTACTGTATGTGGTACTGTATGTGGCACTTGAGGGTGCTACAACCCTCCTCATCTCCACTAGTAACCTGGAGATCAACAAGCTGTTGCTCAAGTGAGAGGATCCTAGAATCCAAGCCAGCACAGTGTGCTTGTCCAAACAAAAGGTAAACAGGTAAGTAATTATCATAAAAAGCATGCATACATATAGGATAAGATTGATAGCATACCCTCCACTCCTCCGAGACCTGAAATAAAAGATCCCATTGGGCTTTAAGCAAGCCATATATGTACTCCCTCTGCTCTCTAAGAATCTACAGGTACAAAGGTTCATATCAATTTAATGACGATATTTCATGCAGCCAGCTAAAAGAGATAAAAAGCATAAGTAATACCCATATGAGTAGCAGTAGGAGGTATAGGTAATGGAAAGTCCTCGGGGTTCGGTGTCAGGACAGCCCGAGATAACCTCCCACTAGTGCTCTAATATCTGATAGTAGGCTCAGGCAAATAAAGAAAGGCACCATGAGAATAGAAAGGCCCAATATCAAGAGTCCTGCGCATAGGGGCATGAGAACTGCTAGAACCAGCGCCTGAAGTCCTCTGAGGGGGGCATGAGAGGAGCTGGGTCTATCAGTAGCAGCAGGAGAATGGATCCGAACCCGCTGTGCAGGGCACTCACTCGAAGGTGAAGATCTAACCTGAGGACTAGTGCCTCTAGGACAAAACTGTAAACAGACTGGGATTAGAAAATGATAAAGCAATAACTAAAGCAAGTGGTCACAAAAGGAATACCTGAGTAGCAAGCCCAAGCAAGGGAAGCGGAGGTAGCAGCTGATCTATGATGAAAGTCCTATAAGCACCGGGCTGACTTGCAGTGACCTGGTAAATAGTAGGAGATCCCATCAAAGCCCGAGCCAAGTCCTCTCCGCTAATTGTGTGTGCCTAAAATATGATGGGAGGAGCCAAAGGCACACGCCTATGACCAGGACTTGAAGTCCACTCATACACTCGCTCCCCCAAATAGAACATCCTCCATAAGATGGATGCTCCTCCTAGCCCATGGACTAGAACAAGTCATAGCCTCACTCCAGTTCTCAACGGGCCCCCAATAAGATCTCACAACCTGATCAGAAGAATGCACAAGGTAATTCAAAATTTCATCTGTACAAATAAAATTCTAATTTACTATTTTTTCTTTTCTTTTCTTTTTATAGGTTTACCTCATTCCAGGAGAGTTTACTAAGGTAGACCCGATGAAGATGGACCTGAGACATCTCCCGTCTTCCTGTACGACTAGAGCCCCATCGGCTCAGCAAAGGAAAAGTCCCAGCAGAGGGCATCACCCCTCGTATCAAGCACATCTCTAATCCCTACACCTGCAAGATAGAGAAGATCATAAAAAGAACACATGTGATTAAATAGAAAATAGAGAAAGAAGAGGGTTGAGACTTACATGAATGGCATTCCAGAAGCCGCACACCCGTCGAGCCCCTCGGACGAAGTCGTCCATACTCCAAAATAAGTATGCAAGGGTCGCAAATCCCCAGTCATATATGGAGATGAGATCCATGTCCCGAAGTGCCATTAAGAGGATGAGATCTACCGAGCTGGCCGCATCACAAAAGAGAGTGGTGCCCAGTAAATAAAAGAGGAAGGCTCGGACCACTTAATCAATCTCCCATGGAGTGGTATGTCCTCTGCCCGAATGTTAGTATAATATGCAAGAATCTAGTCGACCTTAACTGTATAGGTCACCATCATAGCAGGAATCATACCCAACAATCGCTCAATATACCCTACACGATCGAGACTCATAAGCTCTAAGCACCGATCAAATAGAACTGGCTAGCCAGCACAAGCTACTCTGGTAATCACCGTAAAAGCGACCGAATTCAGGGTCAACTCTCTAACCGGCAGATGAAAAGTGTGTGTCGAGTCCATCCACCTCTCCATCAAAGTAGACAAACCATTGAGGTCGTGGCAACCAACAACGGTGGGCAATGCAATGATAAAAGGCTCGAAGCCTGTCTCCTTGATCCTATCATGAATCACATCAGTCATACTACCATACCGCTCACAGGCCCCGGTAATATTACCAGTACCCTTCTGAGAGTACTGGTCAAACTACAGGAAGTATCAAATATTCTTTTAATTTTTTTGCATATGAGATAAAAAAAAGAAACCAACATTTAATCTACAGAGGCACACGCCCCAATGCAATAGAGGCGCATACCTCTAGACTAGAGGCCCATGCCTTTATTCGCAAAGGCATGCGCCTTTGTCAAACAAGAGGGTTGTGCCCCTTCGATGAAGAGGTACATGTCTCGTCGGTGAGGCGCACGCCTCACCGATGAGGTGCATTCCCTTACGATATGGAGGGTCGAATGTTTTAATTCAAAATAATTCAATTTTTCATAGTTTTTTGTTGATTTGTTAATTGATTAAGCATGTATATGTGTAAATGTAACTGACCCAATCCTATTTTTAAAGAAAAAGCAGGTGGAAGAATGACTAACCTCTCCTATAGCCCGTGAGCAAATATGAGTGCGAAGAGAAGGTGTAAGAGGGATGACACCGTCCAGATCGAGGCCCAAGGAACAAGGCACCCGAGCCTTGGGGGCGACAGCGAGTCATACAGGAAGGTTGGGTGTACGCTCGAGTGCGGGATCCATGGTAGTAGAGATAAAAGAATTTATGTTTGAAGAGAAGAGGGAGAATGGCGCGAAAGTGGATAATGAAGTTGAAAGGATTTAAATTTATATAGTTTTGGCAAATTTCCAATTTAGTCCTCCAAGAGAAAATTACTTTTTGGTACCTAAAGTATTAATAGTTAACTAATACATTGAATTTACATTTGAGGATATGTAAAACAGAAATTGAAGCCTCTCGGTTTGGACACCAAGGTTGGACGGCGATTCCTAGAAATAAGAAGCCTCTTGGTTCAGACACTAAGGTTGGACAGCGGCCTAGAAATTAAAGCCTCCTGGTTAGGACACTGAGGTTGGACGGCAACCCTTAAAACTGAAGCCTCTCTGTTGGGACACCGAGGTTGGACGGTGACCTAGGAATTGAAACCTCTTAGTTCGGACATCGAGGTTGGACGACGATTTTTAAATAAAAAGTCTCTTGGTTCAGACACCAAGGTTGGACGGTGACTTAGGAATTGAAACCTCTCGATTCAGATACCGAAGTTGGACGACAATTTCCAAATAAAAAGCCTCTTGGTTCAGACACCAAGGTTGGACGGCGACAAAAACTCACCTCTCAGGTTGTCCTCCGAGGTCGACTGTGCACAAATCAAATTTCAGAATTTGAAAATATCCTTTTGTTTTGTTATATGCATGTTTTTTTTTTAGAAAATTGAATTTAAAATTTGTATTTTAAGTAGTTTTCTAAAAATCAAGGGGGCAAACTGTGGACACGTGGTTTAGCCGGCCCACAAAGATAAGCCCAATGATGAAAGATGACAATTAAATCTAATTTGCCAAGTCATTGAATTCAGACCTACTTGTGAGAGAGCCCAAAAATCATAACCTAAGCCTAGACACGTAATCCAAAAGACCAAGCCCAAGAAACTGACTAATTTAGCCCAAATCAAATGAAGGCCCATTTCTCTTCTTAGAGGTGCACACCTCTTCAACATAGGGGCACACTCTCCTTCAGTGTAGAGGTGCACGTCTCTGTCAGCAAAGACACAAGCCTTTATAACACCTGGACCGAAAAAAAAGAAGTAATTGTAGAACGTTCTGCAACGGGCAAATAGAGGGATGTGGGGTTTAATGCCCATGAAGAGGAGAAAAATCCTCTATTAAAGAGGAGGGAGGCTCTGAAGATGAGGGGAGGAATAGACAGCAAGATACAAGCACAAAAAAATAGAAACCAGAGAAAAATGAGAGACAACAAAAGAAAAAAAAAAGAAAAATCAAAAAAGAAGAAAACACCAAAATCAAACAATTGGGGACTGTATTTGAAGGACCAGAGGTAGAAAGGAAACACAGAATCAATCTGAGGGTCAAATATTCACAGTAACTTTTTTTCTCTTCTTTTGATTTTAAATTTGATTTTATTTATTTTACTTTGTTTAATTTTACTCTTTGTTGTTAAAGCATGTGTTTTAAGTCTATATAGTGATTTAATTTGTTTACCAACCTTTACTATTGATTAAATCATTATCCGTGCTATTTAATTATTAGAAGCATGTGATTTCTGCTTCTGCTTTAAATCAGAGGGTGTGTGTCTCTTCAGTGAGGCGCACGCCCTCTCTGAGAAGGTGCACGCCTCTAATACACAAGCACACATACCCCTGAGTCATATTTAAAAATCTAACTGTTATTGTGATATACGTCTGTTTAGCAAAGGTATGTGCCTTGCTTTGTATAGGCACACGCCCATGTAACACAGAGGAGTCATATTTAAAAATCTAACCGTTATTATGATATACGTCTATTTAGAAAAGGTGTGCGCCTTGCTTTGTATAGGCGCACGCCCATGTAACATAGAGGCGTGCGCCTCTGTGTTCCAAAACAGTATTTATAGAATTCCCTTCTTTTGATTCAATTGGTGCTTTTTTATGATTTTGTTATTAAATTATTTCATTTATTTTTATTGAAAGTCTGCAATTTGATCTTTTGAATAATCTAATTGCTTATTTAATTGTTGTTAGCTTTCTTTTAAAGGCTTGTAATCTTTTCTCCTTCCCCTTTTCTTTGATTATTTATTTTATTTGTATTGGGTTGTAATTCATTTCTCCTCCCTCCTTTCTTTGCATAGTTTATTTATTTATCTGTTTGTTTGTTTATTTTATTTATTTTCAAAAGGTTGTAATCATTTCTCCCCCCTCCATTTTTTTGTATGATTTAATTAATTGATGTATATTGTGTATGGATGTATAGATGTATGAGTCACAATTAAAAATTGCATGAAATTGGACTAATAATCAAACTTGGACCTAATTATAAAATTTAGAAATTGTTTGGATTAATACAACCATTTGCATGTAATTAAAAGAATAATTAAATGATTAAAAATAATAAAACACAAAACACAAACGGAGGCCGATCGCAAGATCGGGTGGGCATACAAAAAGTTCATACCTAGTTTTCGGACCCAATCTCTGAGGATGGCTGCTGGGTATCCTCCGTGGAATCCAGTTGCTGTAAAAGTGTCCCGGGTTTCATTCAGGTGACGACTCCCAAACTCCGACTAAAGCCTGTAAAAAGGCCCAAAGTTGTAATCCTGGTGGGCCCTGAGCCTGCACAGTGCTGTGGTCGCCGAAAACTTGGGTGTGCGCTGAACCCCGCCGCCTACAATATGTTATACAATATTTAATTTAATATTAAGTAAACAAACAAAATGAAATATTAAAGTTATATCATTTAGCATGCATTAATATCAATATTAAGAACTCATATAAATTTGGTATAAATTATTATTCACAATTTAATATCATCAAATTTGATAATCTAGATAATTTAATATTATCAAAACATAATGAAACTATGTGCATAGTTTTAGTAATTAATATATATAATACTACTACTAAGTTTAAATATATATGTATACATTTACATTATTATTAATAACAACTATAATTTATATTAAT
>CATIWO010275258.1:0-14543 GCA_949673435.1 Macaranga tanarius | reverse complement strand
GTTGTGATTATGAAATGAGATGTGAATATTTATTTAATTAATATAAATACATGAGTTGTGAATTCATAAGATGAGATATGATTATTAATTAATATGGTTGTGATATGTAAGAGTAAGTGGTATACCTTGAGTATATATTTGGTTTATAAATTGGTATATATTTGGTTTATGATTGGTATATATAAGGTTTATGATTAGTATATCTTTGGTTTATGATTGGTATATATTTGGTTTATGATTGGTATATATTTGGTATATATTGGGAATATATTTGGTATATCTTGTGTATACATTTGGTATATGTTGGAATTGAGGTATGATTTATGTTGAACTTAATCTATATATATATCACTTAATTAGTTATTGAGAAGTGATATATATATTGTTATATTAGTAATTGCTTATTGATTCGCAAGCTCACCCCTTTGCAACTATTTTTCAGGAGATAGTTAGTAGAGCTTGACGCTTGATTAACTTGTGATTTTTTGGAGGCCCGAGGTGTGCTTGGTAAACCATCCTTCATCCTTATTTGTCATGCATCATTTTGCATTTTGTAATGATGCTATATTTAAATTGGCCATATGTAATGCTTGAGTAGTATGCTTTATGCAATGCACATGTGAGCATTGGATTGCGAAGTTCATATAAATGGCGATGTTTTGCTATATTTTGGTATGTTGATTGATTGTGCAAATTATGCAATATAATATGTGGGAAGCATTATTCAAGAAACATGTTGTGTTAAGATTGTGTTATAAAGCATGTAAGTAAGTGTTGGTGGTTTAAGAATATGAACATAAGATTGTTGATTGTAAAGAGATTGATCATGTGTTATATAAATAGTGGTGAAAGATGTATTAAGTTTGAGATGAGCTATGTATTTGAAAGTGTTGTTATAAAGCACTTATTAATGTATTTTGAACATGGTTGAATGTATATATATATCATGTTGGTTATTTTTCATCTTCAAAATGAGTGAAAAATCAATGTTTTAGAAGCTTATATGCATGGGATAAATGTTGGGATTGATTTGGTATGATTTAGTGTGCTTAGCATGTATTGTTATAGCTTGATTTGGGTTTGATTCATATGCTTTGACATTATAACCCACTTCAAGGGCATTTTAGTCAAATTATATAAATGAATTTAGTGCTTATGTCTTCATGATAGTTGTAGTCCTCTGAAATAGCTTTCCATATCATTTTGAATCACTTAAATCTGAGTTCTGCAGAGGGAGTTATGGCTAATAGAGTACGACATGGTCTGTAGGCCATGCACGTAGACCATCAAACACGGCCGTGTGCTAATATAGCACGGCCGTGCGGACACAGAGCTGAGGAATTCGAGCTCGTAGGCACTGGTGCACGGCCGTGTGCATTCCTCACACGGCCATGTGCAGCCTACTTATAGAATTATAGTATTTTGACTATAACGTAAGCTACAGAGCCCCAAATGAGGTATGGTTTGAAGCTATAGAAACTTTAAAGAGTCCTTTACAACTTTTATGTTTTAATAATTTTTAAATTCGACCATTATACTTGTAAAAAATGGCTGGATATTTTATTGCCTACATTGAATTGCAATTTGCCATGCATGACCTTTAAGTGTTCAAAACCTCATAACTAATTATGTATATTTCCAAATTGTGTGATTCAAGTTGAAAATGAAACTAGACTCATAAATAAAGAGTTTTTAATGGTTTACAAATGAATTTTTCAACTTGGCTTTTTTATATTGTTAGAAAAGTTTATACTCTATTGGTTTTACACTATATTTGTATAAGTGTGTGTTTTGTGTTTGAATTTGATATTGTTGTGCATCGCATACTTATGTGGTTTATATGATGAGTGTGAAGGTGCATGGCATGTGGTTGTGTTCTTGAAAGAATTTTATTTTCTTTCTAATGGAAACACGTGTTGTGGTGAATTTGAGGCCACGTATTGCGGGTCTCACAAACACATTCATATATATATATTCATCATGCTTTCTCATAATAACATATTCGTATATATTTATATATATATATATATATCATACTCAACAATCTTGCCACTTAAATGACATACACAAATTAATATAGTTAAATAACTATAGTTACTTGAAAATCACAACATGTAAGCATTAAATTAATAATTACTTACCTCAAACCTTTAACTCCTTCTTAAATAAAAGCTTCCTCTATTGAATAAGGTCTCCTCTAGCTCTATCAATTCCTACACACAATCATGTGCCAATTTAAACAAGCAAGCATAGCAATTCACCCTAACATCACAAAAGGGAAACTAGATACTCAAAGTTCAATGTGTCCAAATAATTCACACACAAGTCAAAAAATCATGAAAATATTACTGAAACTAGACATATGAGCTACTTCAAATTTCAACTAGAATCACTTAATTTGGACATATATGGAATTAATTATGGATTTTTTATCAAATCCGGGCAAAATAGAGTTGACAGCATGAGCTCAAAAATGTCAAGCCCTGCCAGTCGACCCTAACAGCAAAATCAGCTCTGGCATAAAACACAAAAGTTGTAGGGAATACTCTAAAGCTTCTAGAGAATAAAACCTTACTCAAATCAGAGATCTACTACTCATGATATGGCAAAAATACCAAGACTGGTGCAACATGAGAAACAGAACCGAATTTACAACATCAACAACCTAACTCAAATAACCAAAATAAATGCTAGACTTACCAAATTGATGCTCCCAAAAGCTTATAGATCTCCTAAAGCTTCCCAAATTGATTCTGAAATGAGTAGAGAATTTATTAAAACCTCCCAGGCTAAACAAAAACCCTTCTCTTCTTCTTCCTCTCTAATGAATTTCTCTATAATCTTCCTACACAAATACGCCCACACACTCACACACTTCACCAATCAAATTACCCCATTTGCCCCCTCTAAAAGTCTCTCTTAATCATTACATATTATCATAATATCTAATAATAATAATAATAATATAATTAATATTATATAATTATCAACAAATCTTAAATAAAATAATAAATAATAATAGTAATCAACAATATCTCTTAATAAAATAATAAATAAATATCACCAATATCTACAGCCCCTTACTAAAATAGGATTATTATACAATAATGCAGACCTTTCTTTTGTGACAAAATAGTCCAAACTTATCTTACAAAAAGGTTCCTCTCTACCAACATGTACATGCCACACTTAGATGCAAATCATAACTCTACTCCACATATCACGAAAATAATATACATGAATAGTGCATATAAAAAAATATGGGTGTTACATTTTTCCCTCCTTAGAGAAATTTCGACCCTGAAATTAATTACTTATCATCTTCCGTGAACAAATATGAGTATTTCTACTTCTTTAGTTCTTTTTACATCCTAAGCTGCTTCTTTAGGGCATGACGACTCCACTTTACTTTTACTATTGGAATCTCTTTATTCTTCAACCACATCATCTTTCGATCTAAAATTCCTATTGGTTCTACCTCATAAGTCAATCCTTCGGAAATCCCTATCCCATGCTCCTATATTATGTAATTAAGATCCGATTTATACTGTCTTAATAAAGACACATGGAATATGTCTTAACATAGACACATGGAATACATCATAAATAAAAAATAATTCCCTTAGCAAAGCCAATTTATATGCCAATGGTCCACTTTCTTTACAATTTTCCACACTTAAATGAAACCCAAAGCAATTTAGTGGCACTCCAACAACATATTTAACATTATCATTTCAACTCATTCACAATTATGCAGTATTCCATCAATCACAAGTTTAAAACATGTATATTCATCCTTTCATAGTCTCCATAGATCTTATTCACAACATAAGCTCATAGCATATCTATATCCCCACATACTTCAATACTTATATATATATATATATATATATATATATATATATATATATATATATATATATATACATACATATATATATATATATAACCAAATATGTGCATTTATATTTCATAATAATTCACATAAATGCAAGATTGTTTACATTCATATTCCCATCTCTTTATTCAATATCTGACCAAAACCATTTTCATACCATCACCTCACACAAAGCTACATTTGATATATTTCTCACATAATTTCTCATTTGTTTTACCTACTTGTGAAACACAACATATCATATACAATATAACTCAACACAATTATATTACAATAGGTCATTATATTAACATTCCATTCATAATCACTAATTCATTCTCATGTTTATAACACTCATCATACACAAATATAATTTTCACTATAATTCACAATCCACAACATAATCATTTCACACTAATTCTCGTCAAAAGATAATATTATCATTCACCATACTCCATGGCATATCCAATCACACTCACTATATGCATATGTAATGATTCATATTACTTGCTTAATTATCCAATTAAGCACACATTACTATTAAATTAATACATATAAAAGAAACTAAAATATATGCATCATGTTAGTAAGTACTTACTAAAATACTTTCCATTTCAACAAGTGAAAGTTCTTCTAGCTGTTTATATCTTCATTTTTCTTTATAACTCCTACATATGACTATACATCAAATACATATACAACGCATCTCCCTTACACTCTAATTCATCTAATTCAATATATTATCCACAGTTCAATTTATAATAAAATCATATGTGCAAATCCTATATCTCTAACTTCATACCGGAATTGGCACTATGAGTCTATTAATACCGTTGGTAGTTATAACTTTGACAAAGACTGATATTCCATTTCTATACATCAGCTCCTATATATTTCTTTCCTTGTTAACCACCCGTAACAAGAATGCGATGTTTATGACATTTTGGTTACCACAACTAATGTCTTCCAACTCTTAAATATAATTACTAATAAAGAGTTCAAGATCATAAGTCGAAGAAATCTCCTCATACAATTATGACTATCTGAATATACAGACTATTACTCTTCCTTTTGTACTCACATATATTCTATCCTTTGTCTTAAAACCTTGACATGAATCATATAACTTCCATAACTTTGTTAACAAACTTCAATTCATTTCCCCTAATCATTTCCTTCTTAAGGAAGGTAATTTCCTCACTCTCAATTTATTTTTACTAAAATGTCACAACTGATTCAATATCGGGAAAAATTTGGTTCATAAACATTATAATCATAACTAATGTATTAATCACTCCTAATGACATAATCAGAAATTTATGATATTTATACCAAATTCCATTTATTGTCTCGGTAAGAGAACATTCTGCTGTCCAAAGTTATTAATATTTAATTTCTCAAATTCATTCTTCCCCAAAACACCGTAACATCTTTCCATTAATCAAACAATTCCTCACTTCAATAATCATAAATGATATATACTTAATCTTCATCATAATTTAGCTCAACAAATTCATAATTAATTCTTAATTATTCCTCCTCATTCTTGTTCAATATAAATGGAGTGAATGCCATCATTATGTACTATTCAATCCATCAATTTATTCTCTTTCAATTCCCAAGATACTATTCTTTATGAAATAATCAATATTGAATAATTGCCATAGTTTATCTGAAATACCTTAGAAAATTCTATAATTATAAATTCACCAATTCTTCTCTAATTGATCTTTACTAAATTTTCAATATCCATTAAATAGGCTTCTTGCCTATTCCAAATCACATATAGTATAATCGTAATTGGAATCAACAACATGTACAATTTCTTTTTCACCCACTATCTCTTTATATAACAAGTTCTAATATCCTGATAATTCCATACCTAATTTATTCTCAAAATAATATTAATCCTTCTTCAACTCCATAACTATTAATTCACACATTTCATATCAGGTAATAGTTCTAAGCAAAATCCTTATCACCATTATTCCCATTTGTATCACTTAACTCAAGTAATTATGATCTTCAATCACTTATTGTCAATGGACAATCCTTAACAAATTGACCTGGTTCTCTACAATTATAACATATTCTTGGTTTAGGACCCCAGCACTTTCCTAAATATTTCTTACCACAATCGTTACAATTACGTCTTGGAAATATTATACCACCTATAGATTTACCATCAACTTTTCATCTTTGAGATTCTCTAAATTCCCCCTTAAGTCTTTCTTTTATTAGTTAGCTGAAAAAACGCTCATTATAACCTCTAAATTCACTTTATTTAAAACCTAGATTCTTTTAACTTTGAAAGCTCTCTCTCTTCCCTGATAACCTCCTCAGCACATAATATAATTTTCACCGACTCTCTATATTTTTTCCATATTTCACAATTTCATATCATAACCTATATATCATAATTCATCCATTTCACACAAGGTTTTATCATAAGAACCTAATTATAAAAGCTCAATTTATGAGGAATCTATCGAAAATTAAACCTCCCCTAAAATATAGACATCTCCCTACTAAAATAGGGCCAATTCTACAATAAAACAACTACACTTCTATAAACAATCTCAATTAAGGCTCAGTTATCCACCATACTATAATTACATCTAACTGAGCATTACCAATTTGTAATACATGAGCATTGCAAAGATCATAATGCATTCGTATTAATCTTCACATCATATATCTTGCTCAAACAATGACACTGCATAACTAATTCTCTTTGCATTAGTATTATAAGCATTAGTATAGTCAATCTAATCTAAAATCACTAAGACTGTAAAAACCTTTACACTTTGCTTTCTTATATAATCATAGTTCCCATCTATCAATCAATTCACTATTATACAAGAATATGCATCTTATGGAGGGGTTATAACTAGAAATTTATTCAAGCTCATATAAAGCATACACATGTATTTATCTAAAATTTAAGTCTGATGGCTCATTTAGCCGATGGGTTAAGCTTGGTGTCCTTCCGTCCTGTCATATGCAATGCATATCAACTCTATGTCCTTTAAGACTTATGCATGATATATCATAAATGCATTACATTTTATATCCTGAGGAAATCTAATCCCCGCTCTGATACCACTTAATGTAGCACCCTCCAGATACTACATACAAATGTCTATACATTATAACATACTCGTGGCATATGAAAAATTTTTTTGAATAAAAGATAGGTATACATAAATAAAAACTCTTGTTTGATATATTGAAAATACTTTATACAAGTATTACATAATGTTAAAATATACATTTAAACTTGATTACAAAATGCCCAAATGCTATAACGATGAGGATGGAGATATCAACACCAACCCTACCTTTTTGACCCACCTGAGCTCACAAAAAAACACTCTCCAAGCTTCTATCAACAAGCCTCACACTAGACTATCTATAAAACCCTAAAAACCATAATTTACAAAGGAATGAGCTTACGACTCAATAAGCAATTATTAAAATAAGAGTAAATATAGTTCTTCTCAAGAACTAATTAAGGAGAAAAAAATATTAAATAATAAATTATTAGGCTACACGGTCTTGAACACGCCCGTGTTCTCCACTATCCAAAATATGCAAGAGTACACGGCCATGTACCTGCCCGTGTCTCTGTCCATTTTCCATTCTGCTTAAAATCACACAAACATACAAAATATACACAGCTAAAGACACGCTCGTGTCTTTGCCCGTGTTCAACACTGTCCAAAATCACACAAACATATATAGCCATCAACATGCCCAAGTCCTAAATAAAACTTGCCATGTCTTAAGTACACAGTCTGAGATATGCCCGTGTTTCCTACTACCCAACAAACACATATATACACGGCTACCAATATGCCCGTGTCTAGCTACACGATCTAAGACATGCTCATCTTTCGACCCGTGTCTTCAACCTGATAGTACATTTTACAATCTTTCAAATAATCCACAACATTTTCATAACTCATAGTATCAATAGTAATCTAACAATTGCTAACAATAACATATATGAGTGTATATACTCAAAATCTACACCCCACCATAATCATCACATTCATCTTTACAACCATAATTCTCACATTCAATTCACAACATAATTCCCATATTCCACATGTATGCAAATATGGTGCTCAACATGTATGTAAAAATAGTGCAACAATGCATGCTTATACAAGTTAGTATCCGACCGGAACTCTCAACACACGTTACACACGTTTCACACAAAACTCACTTTTTTTTTCTTTTTCTTTTGATTTTTCTTTTTCTTTTCTTTTTTTTCTTGTTCATATTTTTATTTTCATTTATGTATCTGTGGCCATTCTTGAGACTTTCTGCCCAGCTCAGTCTCAGATCTCACATGTATATATATAATCACATGAATGGCCACACCTGAGACTCTCTGCCCAGCTTAGTCTTAGGCCGTGGAGCTCAATCTCTACACACACACGTTTTCCTCACATTCCTTACATCATGCCATTTGCATATTTTTCATCATTCTCACAACATATCAAAATGCATATGTACAATTATATCATCACAATTCAACATCCCTTTTTCATTTCTCATTATTTCAATATTTCATAGTTAATTACAATTTACCTTTCTCATAAGCAACACATGTCAATTCATACCACATCAAGTGGCTTGCACTCATAGGTGCCAATATTCATAATCCATCATTTCACAAACTCAATCGACCATTCAATGGTCTCACATTCATATATATATATATATATATTCATCATGCTTTCTCATAATAACATATTCATATATATTTATATATATATATCATACTCAACAATCTTGCCACTTAAATGGCATACACAAATTAATATAGTTAAATAAATATAGTTACTTGAAAATCACTATATGTAAGCATTAAATTAATAATTACTTACCTCAAGCCTTCAACTCCTTCTTAAATAAAAGCTTCCCCTATTGAATAAGGTCTCTTCTAGCTCTATCAATTCCTACATATAATCATGTGCCAATTTAAACAAGCAAGCATATCAATTCACCCTAACATCACAAAAAGGGAAACTAGATACTTAAAGTTCAATATGTCCAAATAATTCACACATAAGTTCAAAAATCATGAAAATATTACTGAAACTAGACATATGAGTCTACTTCAAATTCTAACTATAATAATCACTTAATTTGGACATGTATAGAATTAATTATGGATTTTTAATCCCGAGTAAACAGAGTTGACAACATGAGCTCAAAAATGTCAAGCCTTGCCAGTTGACCCTAACAGCAAAATCAGCTCTGGTGCAAAACTCAAAAGTTATAAGGAACACTCAAAAACTTCCAGAGCATCAAACTTTGCTTAAATCAGAGGTCTACAACTTAATATGTGGCAAAAATACTAAGACTGGTGTAACATGAAAAATAGAACCGAATTTACAACATCAACAACCTAACTCAAATAACCAAAATAAATGCTAGGCTTACCAAAATGATGCTCCTAAAAGCTTATAGATCTCCTAAAACTTCCCAAATTGATTCTTAAATGAGTAGAGAATTTATCAAAACCTCCCAAGCTAAATAAAAACCCTTCTCTTCTTCTTCCTCTCTAATAAATTTCTCTACAATCTTCCTACACAAATACACCCACACACTCACACACTTCACTAATCAAATTATACCATTTGCCCCCTCTAAAAGTCTCTCTTAATCATTATATATTATCATAATATCTAATAATAATAATAATCAACAATATCTCTTAATAAAATAATAAATAAATATCACCAACCTCAACACCCCTTTACTAAAATAGAATTATTACACAATAATCCACAACTTTCTTTTATGATAAAATAGTCCAAACTTATCTTACAAAAAGGTCCCTCTCTACTAATATGCATATGCCCCACTTAGATGCAAACCATAACTCTACTCTACATGTCATGAAAATAATATACATAAACAGTGCATATAAAAAAATATAGGTATTAGAAGCCTGGCTGCTCACAGTCTGGCTCGCGATCGTGAGGAGCCTACTCGCGGTCGCTAGCCACTTCCTCACGACCGTGAGGAGCCCAACCTCCTCACTTACTTCTTCTTCATTGGATGTTTTTGGACACTTAAAGTAGTGCCAATGGTTATGGAACTTCATGGTGATTATATGTGGACTTATTAAAGGATTGAAAGACTATTTTATTACCTTGAGAATGTGTCTTATATACTGAATTTTATAATCAATAATTCAATCCTTGTGAGTTTGCTATATGTGTACAAATGTTTAGTAGTTGCTTATTGAGTTACAAGCTCATCCCCTTTGCATTAAAATTTTTCATGACTCGATTAGACTTAGCTTAAAGCTTGCATCGGAGTCTTAGGTGGGCCGAAATGAGTTTGGTGCATCCGATCTTCATCCTGCATATCATGTCGGCATACTCATATGAGTATTCGTATTCTATAAATGAGTAAATTGTAATAAAAGATTTTCTTATGCCACATGTTGTGGTGGATTGCTGCCACATATATGGTGGTGATTGTGGGTGTCACAATTATTGAATTAATTTAGTATAATTTTGATATTATAATATAAATATACTATTATATTGGATATAATAGAATTATGATATAACTTTAGGATTATATTAAAAAAAATGCTTATACAAACGTTAATTCAGGCACCACTCTATGTTATAATAAAAATATTATATAATTGAAAATTTTTTAAACATAGTCAAGTAGATATAACTATCATATACTATTATAAATATATCAATACTTTAAATTACACCTATAACTAATCTATATTATTAAGAGTAAATTTATATAGTAATCAACATTTATAGTTTATATTAGTTTAAATTCTCTAGTTTGCTTAACCTTTGTTTATTAATATATATTATTTTAACATATTTGTTTAAATTCATAATCTCTTATATTAATTTTACAGAGTCATTATATTATCACTTAATTAAATTATGATAGTATCCAATAACGGTTGAATGTTTGACCGGGATAATATCATAGGCCCATATACATACATTTATTAGTATATGTACATTTCCAAATTAAATATAAATAGTTATAATTAACCATATTTATTAATAAGTTTGAATATGTATATACATATTATAGTAATAAATTTTATAATTAAATTATCCAATAACGGTTGAATGTTTAACCGGGATAATATCATAGACCCATTTACATACATTTATATCATATGACCGTATATCATATCATAAGAAAATATCATTATTAGCCTAATAATTTGGAAATGTACATATACTAATATAATATATTAATTTAACTAATATGTTATATAATAACTACATTAAAATTTATATGCTCTTATCACGTAAAACATCTATTATTGTTAATGACATAATGAATCATATTTCTTAAGAACTTATAATAATCTATAAAGCTATATAGTTGAAAAGTAGGTGTAATTTAGTTAACTATTATATAATATCATTGTAATTTTTCAACTATAATTCATAGCAATAGTAAGTGTTATAGATAAATTGGATTAAGGAAGTGTTATTTTTCAACTATATAGCTTGAATTACTATAATATATTAGTTATTTTAACCTTAATAATTTTATTGAGGGCATAAATTTTACTATTATAAACAACAAATAAACTTTGTTGTTTATAATCTTAATATGTTCAACTATAGTATGTATTATTAACAAGTAGTTTATAATTATAAAATGTATAATAATATTGAACATATATTCCAATTCAAATATAATAGTAATTTTTTGGGTTCATATAAATTATGATATTACATTGGAGCAATAAATTATCATAAGATAATACGTTTCTTAAATTTAGGAAACATAATTAATGATTATGTAATAAATTTTTACTAATGCATTTGTGATTAATGTCAGATATTTATGATATCCTAAAAAACCATAAGATATAAAATTATATTAAAAATTTCATAAGTAGTTTAGCTTATCCATTAACTAATTAAATAATTTTATAATATTTAATTACATTAATAATCGTAATTATTATTAACTAATTTAGAATACATAATAGCCACTAATTAAGTTAACTATATTTATTATAGTCAAAGATATGACTTTTACACTTTTGGTTATATTACCAAATAATCTTACTTAAATATATATTTGATAATAATTATTCCAAACATATATAAATAACACATTAGTAAGGATATAAAGTTAAAGTGAAGTGAAGAGTCAGGATTAAACATTTAGGAATGATAAGGACATAATTGAATAAGCCATATAAGAACTATCATTTATATTATTAAAAATATTATACAAAGAAAGGTTAGTACACACGTATAGAATTATATGCCTAATGATCACGGAAGTTAATCCACATTATTATAAAATATTTTACTATTATTATAATTTAATTTTAAAAATCTATCGGATATTCAATTTATTTAACATTACTATAATTTAATTTTAATTTAAATAGTTTAATCATTACTATTATCATGATATACATATAATTGAATTAAATTATAATTTAATGTAATATGATAATTATATAAAAACACCAATGATAATGTTTAATTATTAATAAATAAGTTATAAATTTTAATTTAAACATTATAAGTTATAATTAACTATAATTATTGTCATATATGTACCCGAATAATTAAGTTATTTTGAGTTATGACTACATCGTAAGGAAAATAAGTTTGGAGACTTAATTGAACGAAATTAAGTTGAGGAACTAAAATGCAATTTGGCGTAAACCACCATTGTTTCTGTATAAGGAAGAAGACGATGAAAAAAAAGGAAGAAGAAAAGAGGGAGGATCCGACAGTTTGGTGAGTGGACCTCCTTTCTTCATTTCTTTGATAGATTTACTTGATTTTGGATGAATTTTTATTATTTTTGGATTGAAAAATTGATATGTTGGTAAATTTTTAAAAGTTCATACGTTACTGGTGTGATCAGGCGGTGCCTGATTGCACAGAGGTGGTACCTCTGTGCACATAAAGGCGGCGCCTCAGCCCAATTGAGGCCCAAAGGCGACGCCTCAGCAAGTGATGAGGCAACGCCTCTGTAGGTAAAGAGGCGATGCCTCTGTGGCTTAAGGGCGATGCCTCAGTGAAGAGGTGATGCCTCTATAGATGCTGGGCGGCGCCTCTGTGCAGAAAACTTGAAATTCGATACCGAAACTTGGAAAATCGTCGAGATGCGTAGTGTTGCTTTGGGAGGAATTAACTTTCGGCACCGAATGAGTTACAGGGCCCGTAATATATCAAATCGAAGCTAACTCAGAGATCTATAAGATTTTTGTTCAGAGAACTAGACGAATCTTGTATTGATATTCAAATTCGATCATTTAGGCCTCCATTTGGGGCTTTAAAGTTTAATGATGTTTATAATCTTAAGTGTGTATGGCACTAAGAGTTGGAAGTTTCATGTATGAGATGTGGCATGAATGATAAATATGTATAGCCATGCCTAGGGCCGGATACATATATTACTATAAAAATGTGGATTAGTAAATGTGTATAGCCGATACTTAGAGCCGGATACACATGTTACTATATTGATGAAGTTGGTAAGTGTATGGCCGTTGCCAGAGGCCAGATACATGTTAACTTATAAATATAAGTTTGAAGTATGCATAGCCGTTGTCGGGGACCGGGTGTATATTTTAATATATGAATATTAGATCCTGTCGGAAATATTTATTTATCTGTTGTCTGGGGCTAGATTCATATATTAATTTGTATATGATATTTGTGCTATTATGATCTTGATTTTATTGAGTATATGAGTTTTCATCTTTAAAAGATCGATATTTTCTTTAAAATAATTTAATTTATATTATTTTGTTCACTCACTGAGTAGTTTTTGCTGGAAATACTCACCACTCATTTTTATTAAATTTTTCAGAGCTGAGTAGCAGTTGAAAAGATAGTTAGACTTTAAAAGAGGAGGCAAACTCAGTGAAGAATTTCAAGAGTACTGTAGATAGAGTTTTTGGTAATAGCATTTTGTAGTTTTATGCGGCTGTATATTGATGACTCATATTACGAGATTTATGTATAAATTAAAAGAGTTGTTATGAAAGATAATATGTGTTTAAGAGTTATTTAGTGAATAATCAATATACAAGTAATACTCAGCCATATCGGTACTTGAGTTAGAAAAGGTAAAGTGTGCGACCTTATAACAAAGGTATTGGTGGGTCGGGTGTTACAATTATAGTAATTATATATATTAGGGCTGAACACAGGACGGAGAAAAAACCGAACTGAACCAAAAATCCGAACCGATAGACAAAAAAATCATACCGAACCGATTAATTTTAACCCCGAACCGAATGGAACCGGACTGTTTAACTAATTTGGTACGGTACTGGAGATTTGTAAAAAACCGTACCGGAACCGAACCAGAACCGACCCAAAAACCGTACCGAACCGAAAATCGAATATAGTACCAGATATTATATGAATAAATAATATATAGATATTAATATTTATTATTGAACTTAATTTTATAATTTATATGTATATATATATATATAAACAAAATTAAAATTATTAATTACATTATTATTACTATTATAACAAATATTTAAATTACTTAAAATATAATATAATTCACTACTAATTCAATATTAAATAAAAAATAAATTATTAAACATAGTAAAAATTTATATATTTATAATAAAATTATATATTTTTCA
>CATIWO010275257.1:0-14204 GCA_949673435.1 Macaranga tanarius | reverse complement strand
TAGTAAATAAAGATATCATCCCTCAGAGATTGTTGATTGAATACTGTAATACTCATACTGCTTACTTGTTTAGACAATGAAATAGAATTTGGAATCTCAAAGAAACTAAATTAAGAAAGATAAAAAAACATAATTCAAATGCAATTTTAAAAACTACGGTTCCTTATTATTAATTGACCATTTAAAATAATTAATTACACACCTAGGTCTACACTAGTTTTAATTCATTTTGAAGGGATCTTAGAAACCATAGATTTTCCTCTCAGATAAACCTATGATTAAATCAGAATTAATCAACATGAAGTTAACCGGCACTCACCAACCTAATGCCTTTTAAAACTGATATTGATACACAACCTTTAAGCAATATTAATCCACTTAACTGTCTCTCGACTAATTAATCAATCAATAGGTCATTGCCATTTCATACAGAACCTATCTCTCGATTAAGCCCATAGTGTTAATTCAATTCTAGGTTGATCAGTCCTAAAATGACATTAAGTTCAACAACAACCAATGAATTAAATCTAGCAACCTAACATAATCACAATAAGCACATGGTCAATTTAGAATAAGAAACCTATAAAAGATCTAGTTACTCATGATAATGAGAAAAGAAAAAGATAATGAAATGAAAACAATTCCAAACATGATTAATAAATAAAAGAGTTGATACAAGGAAAACCTCCCTTCCAAATGTTGTAGCAAAGCCTTGCTCTTCTAACTTCAAGCCAAGTATCACCTCTACTAAGCAAACTATAATGAAAATGTATTCTGGAAAATTAGGAGAGCAAAGAACTAAAACTAAACTAAAAAACTAGCACACTTTAATTGAGAACAAATAGTTATATGTATATATATATATGACCTAGTTTCCTAATGAAAAAGATCATTTAAACTCTCCCAAACTCTATCTAAACTTAAGGATAAAAGATGATCTTCTATCTATCCAAATTCTAGCTTAAAATTCACTTTTTGTTAGCTGCCACATCATCATACACAGATATGCATCAATTAGACATGCCCATACATTAAAATAACTCTGAAATCTTGGAATATGGCATGGGCAAGCGCTTGGGCATATGTCAGGCACACGGGCATGCGTATGGGTGTGTGCTCTGATGATTGTGTTTTCCTCCATTCAGGCATGGGCAAGCGTATGGCCATGCCATTAGCATATGGGTAAGTGCACGGCCATATGCCCTGATGCGAGAATGAATTCCAACTTTAAGCTTCAATCTTATCCTTATCTTCAAGTCTTATCTCCATCTCTTCTCAAATGTATCCTATAACCACAAACTAAATAAAAATTACTTATTTAACATAAAATTATTTAAACTAAAATAAAATAACAAAACTAACTAAATTAACTAAAAACTAACTAAACAATGTAATTCTAAACTAAATATGCAATAAAATAGAGTGCTCAACACATATATATTTCACACTCATCAAGTTACAAGAGAGATAATGAGAAGTTAATGCATTTAATGCATTAATATGATAGAGGGGCTATAACATACAATAAATGGGGTTGTAAATGACTAGTAATAGGGCTGATATTCATTAGGCAAGTTACAAATTTACTAATGTGCATATCACTTCAGCTCTTGCCTTGAATACTATATAAACAAGGATATTCTCTTATAAACACCATCTACAATTTGAATGAAAATTTTAGAATACACTTATGAGTATTTTGCTTTTAAGTTCTTATTTGAACTTTGGAACTTATCAAGCTAATTTCAGCTTGTGGCATTCAAAACCCAAAATCTTTGTTTTCTTTTAACTTATCAACCTTGTTTGTGGTGTTATAAAGAAATCAAAGTGTTGTTCTAATTAAGTTTATCAAACTCTATTAGTAAAGTGGTTAGAATAATTATTCATTCTTCATTCTTGAAAGATCCAACCTGTGACATTACTGTTGGAGGGTGTTAATTTGTATTCCATATGTATCATAGCTCTTTAGTTATTGGGGTATATAGTTGCTAAATGGATGATTTCCATCACTTTGTATGCTTAAGTTAGTGGAGTTTGTAAGGATTTCAACTAAGTCATTTTCTACTAAAAAAAGAGAGATAAGGGATGTATCACAAAGTTCTTAAGAGTTGAGAAAGTTTTCTGCATCTTCTTCTCAATTCGTTTTGTAAAGAGTGACCACTGACATAAGAGTTGTGTTAGAGAAATAAAATGATAGCCATCCTCTATTGTTATATATATATATATATATATATATATATATATATATATGCTAGAATTACCTAATATAATAGAACATAAGAATAAAATGATGATACTAATAATAATAAAAGATACTGTAGAAAAAATGATAAATGATGGAGAACTTAACCCTTAATTTTGATAAACTAGTAAAAAAATTATATAGTAAAGAAAAAATTTTATCTTTAGCAAAAGAATTTGAAGAAAAAAGTAGAAAATATCAAATCTGACTAAATACTCATGATAAAAATTATCATAATTATATATTTGTTAAAAAGAAAATGAAAAGTATATATATATGAGTTGTATAACTTTAATTTGCCTTTCTCATCCATCCATTAGAGGCAGCATTCGGTCGTACGCACTTAAGCTAGAAGTGAACTGTTGATACTCAAATTTTAGCAGTCCTCCAAAACAGTCCAATGATGAAAGTATTTCACTCGAGAATGCATGAAAATTATGGTTGGAGCCTTGAAGATATGCTTTGACCACCCGAATCCTTAAAAGTTTGGTTTGAGCCTAAAAACCCTAAAAAAGGACCATGGGGTCTCGAAAAACCCTAAAATTTTTTTTTGAGCATAAACAAGCACGTGCCCATAGATAAAAGCATCAATGGGCATGTGCCCATAGATAAAAGAATCTATGGGCATGTCATGTTCCCATGGATGAAGGCATCCATGGGCACATGCCCATACCCACAGGCTCATGCCTATAGCTTATCCACTTATTTTCTATAAATTGAGACCCCTTAGTTCATTTTTAGGGGGTCTTTTTAGCAAAATCTACCGAAACTTTGCTGGATTAGAGACTCAGGACACCCATTTAGACTAAACCCATACCCTTTTCTTTCATTTAGGTTGATTTTAGATCCACTTGAACCAAACCTAACTTCCATCTTTGTCAAAGCACGCTTTAAGAGATATATTGTCATGTCTGTATCCGAATTATTTTAGGTCAGGACTAAATTATATGGAAAATAAGTTTTGAGGAAGGACTTAATTAAAAAAGAATTAAGTTAGGGGGCTAAAGCATAATTTGGTGTAAACCGCCATTGGCACAGATAAGAAGAAGAAAAAAAAAGAGAAAATGAAGAGAAACGCTGCTAGAAGAGGAAGGAGAAGAGAAGGAACCGACAAATTTTGTGAGTGGACTTTTTTTCTTCAATCCTTTCAGTTCTATACTTGTTTTTGAAAGTTTTGGAATTGATTTTGGTGTCTATTATTGAAAATTTAAAAATTCAAACATTACAGAAGAGCGATTAGGGAGTGCCTGATTGCACAAAGGCGGCACCTCAATGCATAAAGGCGATGCCTCAACCCTTTTTAGGCCCTCAGGTGGCGCCTTAATGAGCAATAAGGTGATGCCTCAGTAAGCCAATAAGGCGACACCTTAGTGATTTAAAGGTGAACAGGCGGCGCCTCAGTGGCCACAGAGATGGCACCTCTGCACTGTGCCGATGCCTCAGTAGTTTAAAATGCTATTTTGAGCTATTTCTAATCGGTGTTTAACTCAAATTTGTGATATATATGATTTACGATGTAAATATAAAGTTTTGATTAATAAAAAACATAAGCAAATTTGAAAATATACTGAAATTGTGAGATGTAAGACTGTGTCTGGGACACAATAACTCATAAGTGATGGATATCATGATGAGCATCAATGCATGTGGTATTAATAGATAGTAAATCCATGTCAGAGACATGGCAGGGTTGGTAGATGGGTACAACCGATGCTTGGGGCTGGGTACACATCTTACCCTGTAGATGTAAGTTAGTAAAAGTATATAGCCATTGCTAGGGGCCGGGTGCACAATTTACTTATAAATGTAGGGTTGGTGAGTCTGTATAATCATTACCTGGGGTCGGGTATATATTCTCTTTTTTAAATGCAAGACCATATCCGAGAATTATGTTTATCTATTGCCTGGGGCCGGATACATATATTAATTAGGATTTGACATTTGAGTTAATATTGGTCTAAGTGTTGATTACACTTAGGTTAACATATGCATAGAATCTATTGGTATTGCATTTGGTGTAAAATTGGATCACACTAAATGGTGTATTTGAGCTTTCATCTAATGAGATATCGAGATTTACTAAAATATTTTGTTTTTTTGTTAATTTATTCACTCACTAAGTATTTTCCTATGGAAATACTCACCACTCCTTTTTATTAAAATTTTTCAGAGTTGAGTAGCTATTTGCAAGATAGCTAGATATTTAATAAGAGAAGTAGGAGCATTGAAGAATCTCAAGAATATTGTTTAATTAGAATATTTGGTAATTGTACGATATCGTTTAAAACAGTTGTAAATTAATGATTTGTACTGTGAGAATTATGTATAATGGTAATGGAGAAATTTTGGAGTATATTATATTCATATGATTAAGAGTTATTTAGATAATAATCAAGAAAGAAGTAATACTCAGGCACATCAGTACTTAAGTTAGGAAGGATAAGTGTGCAACTTTCTAACAAAGATAGTGGTGGGGTCGGGTGTTACAATTTTAGTATTAGAGCAAAGGTTATTAGGTTTTGTAGACACTAAGGAATATAGAATTTGATTGATATTAGTGATGATATAAGTTTTGATGGTAATTGATTATGTTAATTTTGAATTTTAGAGAGATGGCAAGAACTAGAGGTGGTTATATGGAAATTTAAGGTCGAGGTTATGGTTGTGGATGTGGTAGAGGTAGAGGACATGGTGTATAGGATAATAGAGCAGAGTTGGTAGAGTAGGCTAATATATTGACTAAGGGTCGAGCATTTCAACGAGCATTACCTTTGTCGTTAGCATTAGTTGGCAATGAGAGGAATGGAGTGTGTAATGCTCAAATGGATAGTTAACAAGATAGTTCGGCGCCGGCTGTACCTTTTATGTTATTTGAGAATATGCCTAGGAAAGTGTAAAATAATTTTCAACTGCCTCAGCCAATGATGCCTGTGAATGAGCTGAATTAGCAAGCACTACCAGTGGTACATATAAATGCTAGTGATTTAGCACGTATAATGGCAATGACAATGTCGGAGAGAGAAAAGTATAAAAAATCAGGAGACATTATCGAACATAGTAAGAAGTATGGAGAATATGATTTCTATGGTACTTTAAACCCTAGTCAAGCTGACAAATGGGTTAAGACCATGGAAAAGGCTTTTACTATGTTATAGTTAAGTGATGAAGAAAATGTGAGTAACGTATATGGCCTTATATTTGATAAAGCTGATGATTGGTTGATCCAGATAAGAAATTTGTATGGAGAGGCTTTCACTTGGCCAATATTTAAGAAGGAGTTCAATAGGGAGTATTTGACTGAGACATTTCAGAAGCAAAATAGAGTATCTTTTATAAACTTGGTACAAAATTCAATGACTATTAGGGAACATACTGATAAATTTGAAGATCTGTATCGATATAGAAGGGATGTGTATCCTATAGAAGAAATGAAAAGTGATAAGTTTAGGGATAGATTGAATGTCTCCCTACGTGGAAAGCTTAATCTATATATTGGCACAATATTTAAAGGTTGGGTTGAGAAATTCATGGAGCAAGAAAGGTCAGATAAGGAATTAGAAGAGCAAGAAAGGTCAGATAAGGAATTAGAAGAAGCTAAGCAACAAAAGGAGACAAACAAGCAATCTTGGAATGAGAATAAGAAATTGAAGTTTACCTTTGATTCGAAAGAAAATATTAGAAGTGGAGGAAATGGTAAAACTCAAGGAAGTCAAGCATTGGTAGGGCAACTGATGGCATTACCTGGACAAGCAGATGTTGGAAAAACATATGCAATGTCATGGTGTAATGAATGCAAAAATCATTATACGGGGAATTGTAGTAGACGCACTCTAGTGCGATATTATTAGTGTAATAAGATAGGGCATTAAGCTCGTGACTGTATAGAGAAGGTGTTAATAGAGCCGAGGATGATAGAATCAGGTGTTTTACACTTAATGAGGGGAGGTAGACCTATAAACACCAATGCACGATGAGGGGTGTAAAATGAAGCAAGTGTGAATATAGGACCAACTCAGAAAGGACCTGTAGGTCAGTGAGCTAGTGTGGTCGGTAATACTCAGTGAGCTAGTGTGGTTTGTAGTAACTGAGCAAGAAAGGAATAAATACACTTAATACAATAGAATGTATATCTACTTTGTAAGGTAGACTCCTTAAAAGATAAGATAATCGTATTGTTATAACTTTGTTTATGTTAATTATAATTGTGGTTTTGGAAGTCTATAAATTAAGGAACCATTTATTTTGAGATATGATGGTTAAATTAGTAGCAGTTGCTATTGATAAGAAATAAGTACAGTATTAGTACAAGAATTTAAATGAGGAAGTTGTTAAATTGAATTGTGATGTAAAGAATTCTGAAGAATATAATTATGGTCGTAATGAAGAGATGAATAAAAATTAAGGTAAAGAGATTTTTAGTAATATCATGATAACCATTTATCAAATTTTGAGGACGAAATTCTTTTTAAAGGGGGAGAATTGTTATGTCTGTACCCGAATAATTAAAGTTATTTTGGGTCAGGACTAAATTATAAGAAAAATAAGTTTAGAGGAAGGACTTAATTGAAAAAGAATTAAGTTAGGGGACTAAAGTGTAATTTGGAATAAACCGCCATTGACACAGATAAAAAGAAGAAGAAGAAAAAAATAGAAAATAAAGGGAAACACTGCTAGAAGAGGAACGAGAAGAGGAGGAACCGACAAGTTTTGTGAGTGGACTTCTTTTTTTCAATTCTTTTAGTTCTATACTTATTTTTGAAAGATTTGGGATGATTTGAAATTGATTTCGGTGTTTGTTATTAGAAATTTAAAAATTTGAATGTTACAAAGATGTGATAAGGCGACGCCTGATTGCACAGAGGCAGTACCTCAATGCATAAAGGTGACGCCTCAGCCTTTTTTAGGCCCTTAGGCAGCGCTTTAGTGAGCAATAAGGTGACACCTCAGCAAGCCAATAAGGCGACGCCTTAGTGATTTAAAAGTGAACAGGCAGTGCCTCAGTGGCCACAAGGGCGGTGCTTCTGCACTGTGCCGACGCCTCAGTAGTTGAAAATGCTATTTTGAGCTATTTCTGATCGATGTTTAACTCAGATTTGTGATATATGTGATTTATGATGTAAATACAGAGTTTTGATTAATAAAAAACATAAGCAGATTTGAAAATATACTAAAATTGTGAGATGTAAGACTGTGTCCGGGACACAGTAACTCACAAGTGATGGATACCATGATGAGCATCAATGCATGTGGTATTAATAGATAGTAAATCTATGTCGAAGACATGGCAGGGTTGGTAGATGGGTACAACAGATGCTTGGGGCTGGGTACACATCTTATCCTGTAGATGTAAGTTGGTAAAAGTGTATAGCCGTTGCTAGGGGCCGAGTGCATAATTTACCTATAGATGTAGGGTTGGTGAGTGTGTATAATCGTTGCTTGGGGCCTGATACACATACTACCCTATGGATGTAAAGTGGTTAAGTACGTAAGTATGTATGGCCATTGCCTGGGGCCGGGTATATATTTTCTCTTGTAAATGCAAGACCATATCCGAGAATTATATTTATATGCTGCTTGGAGCGAGATACATATATTAGTTGGGATTTGGCATTTGAGTTAATATTGTTTAAGTGTTGATTACACTTAGGTTAACATATGCATAGAATCTATTGGTATTACATTTGGTATAACATTGGATCATACTAAATGGTGTATTTGAGCTTTCATCTAATGAGATATCAACATTTACTAAAATATTTTATTTCTTGTTAATTTATTCACTCACTAAGTATTTTTCACCGGAAATACTCACCACTCCTTTTTATTAAATTTTTTCAGAGTTGAGTGGTTGTTTGGAAGATAGCTAGATATTTAATAAGAGAAGCAGGAGCAGTGGAGAATCTCAAGAATATTGTTTAGTTAGGATATTTGGTAATTGTACGATATCATTTAAAACAATTGTAAATTAATGATTTGTACTGTGAGAATTATGTATAATAGTGATGGAGAAATTTTAGAATATATTATATTCATATTATTAAGAGTTATTTAGATGATGATCAAGAAAGAAGTAATACTTGGCCACATCAGTACTTAAGTTAGAAGGATAAGTGTGCAACTTTCTAACAAGGGTAATGGTGGGGTCGGGTGTTACATCTATAACTGCATATTCATGCCATTTCTCATCCTTTTAGCGATAATGGCCTACAATATTGAGACTCCACGAGTCTCTTTCTCTGTAAAAGGCTTAGCCAAACTATCTGGGGACCTCAAAATGTATTATGCACGTTTATTTTCCCATAAATTTACATTCTCTTCTTCTACCCCTTTCTTCTTTTTGTGATTGTAATTGTGATTTGTATTGAAAAACAATTTTGATATAAGATATGTGATTGATGAAGAAGAAGTGGGTTAATGTTTAGGAGGGTTTGGCATGCATCTGCATCTTTATTCATTTTTTTTATGTATTTCTTTGCATCTTGAGTGATTTGGGCAAAACCCACATATGTAAAACCCATAAAGTTTTCACCTTTAACATTAAAATTGAATTTTCTTCATCATTTTGCCTTAAAAGTTGCTTTTTGAATTTAAAGTTTACATTTTTATGTTTTTTATATAAAAATCACATTTTTGCATGAAGTTAGTATTCTTTATTTTGAAACCTACACTTTCATTACATTTTTTGTACTTCTGGACATAAATTGTGTTTCTTTCTTTTTTATGCGAAAGTTGTATTTTTATTTTCAAAATTGCATTTTTATTGCATTTCACACTTTTTTACCATTTTAGAATTAAAAATCATGTTTCATTATAAAGTCCGCTTTTTGTTTATTGCATTAACATGATAAAGCTTGCATTTTGATAAGTTTTGGTCATAAAGTTTCTAATTTTATTCACCTTTTGCATTGAAATTGGATTTTGATACATGTTTTTACTCATAAAAATCACTTTTCTTTCAAAAATTATACTTTATAGGACAATACACCTAAATCATTCAAAACTTTTGAGGTCATGATGAATCTATTCTTCTTATTCTGCCTTTTGATTATTTATGCTATTTCAATATTTTATTTTACTAAAAATATTTGTTATGGATGAATGTTTATTTCCCTCTTGTGAATGGATGATTTTAAGGAATGAATTAATGACATGCTTTTTTAGATTAGAATTAGATTTCCTTTTCCGCACCTTTTTCTATTTTTGATGTATTTAATAGAATTTGATCAAAGAAAGGTATCCTTAATCATTTTTCCCGTTTACTTTCTATTATTCTGTGGTGTATGGTTATATTGTGGATATAATTTTGCTTATATGTATATTGTGAATGTGAATATATCCTGTGGATATTACATTTATTTAGTATTATGAATCCAAAACTAAGGCGATGCAATAAGCATAGTAGGTCTTACATAACGAGAAATAGTTAAGTAAAAACCTCTCCCAAAACTCAAAATCTTTGACAAGGGAAGTGGATTCTATGTAGTTTGGAATATATTTCCTAAATTTTTCATGTAAGTGGGTGGCAACTCCAAATAAAGCATCGACTTCCTCTCTGATGCCGAGCTATCACAAAATTACTGCGGTCTGCCTTTCATTCCCCACTCACAATTGGTGACTCCATTGGGGAACTACCTAGAGGAATGATAGTTTTAAAACTTGTTATTTCTCATTATGCTCATTTACTATACTTTCCTTCATAACAGTATATTGCATTTGCACAACACTTTATACACTTGCACCCTTAGTCCCTTTTTACTCAATGGTATTAGATTATGAGCTCCCTTGATTCCACTCGACTCTTAGGGTGATTAGTCTGGTATCATCACCTTTAGCTTTTACTCGATCTAAGAGAGCTACAGGGATCATGTGATGCGACCCAACTCCCAAGTCCACCATGGGGTACAATCGAACTTAAGTAAGTGAAAGATACCGGCCCTACCTGACTAGGGCCTACAACCCAAGTCCATGATGGGGATATCTCGCAAAAGGAAACCTTAGCCTTTAACCTTAACTTAGCCTATGTAAATAAACTAGTAGCAACTTCCCGTAGAGTCCCACCTATCCTTTATATATTAGTGGAACCGAAACTTTATCCGTTTGTTTGGAGAATCTCAAATGATTGTGCATCCTTTATTGCGTTTATTATTTTACTTTGGAGTTGTTAGGGCTATGTGAAATGCACGTGATACTAGGTAACTGCTGCAATGCTTATGAATTTTGTGTGCTCATATATGCAAGGAATGCAAAAATTGCACATGACTAAGTGCCGTAGTGTTGCTCATATAGACCCAATGAGTCTATTGTACTGTGATGAAAACACTAGAGAGTGCTCGTCATTGGTTACTTTTTGAACAATGGGGTAAAGTCGATGTTTCTCATTTGGATGGTTTAGTTTGTTCTGAATGCAACAAATAACTCACTTTTATCTAAAAGTATGAATACTCTGTTATGATCATATTGTGCCATCCAGAAATATGTATACGAGTACCTACTGTGATAGTTGTAAAACCTGATTAACTCGGGCTATGCAAAAATTCACATATGGCTCAACCATCTTTTACTATCCGGTGAACTATTCAGTGCTAGCATAATATAGCCCAATCGTGCACTCATTTATATTGATGCATTGGCTTTGTTTCACTTGCAGAAATAACACATGAGCATACCGGAGTAAGTATACTTGAACCACAAAGTGCCATTAATTTTTTACTCCCAGAACAGCTTGACATCGCCCAAACTTCAATGCACGTCTGAAGTCCCCTGTTAATGAAGGATTGAACCCACCTAGGGTAGAACCTATACCTTCGTTGAGAAATAAAGTTGGAAGGGAGAGTTTACATGTGTTTAGTTTGCCCTATTATTATTTTTCTTAACAAATTTCTCTTTTGTCTTATTTTCACTTTCCCTTTCATGCATACATATATACATATAGATATTCACTACCAACCTTATTTTTTGTAGCCATGTTTTCTTTTGAGACTATTCACAAGCATGACATGCATACATACTAACCCTATCTTTTACAGTTTATAACATAGCACTCATACATGATATCTTTTCTTTCATACTAGCTTGTTTTGTTATCGTCCCTCAGCCAAAAGGAAATTTTCTAACTTTAACATGCTCCTCTCCAAAGTCTTCTAAATACTTCAACAAGAGAACCTCATAAGGCCTTTGAAGTCAAGCCTATTATCGGACCCCTTAACTTCACATGCTGACCTTGACCATTTTTGTCACTTTTACCAAGTCTCTAGCCATACCATAAATAACTGCAATGCCCTAAAACATAAAATTCAAGACCTAACTGACTTGGGGAGAATAAAAAATCCAAAAAAAAGACCTCGAACCAAAGACAACCTGCTACCCAATTATCAAGCCATACCACTGCCAACTTTTAGAATAAATAGCATTTCCTATAGGTTGCAAAAATCTCAAACGCAAAACATTACCCGTCTTTCAATGCTCTGCATCTAGCTAGTATAGGGGTAAAAGACAAAAGGGTCAATGAGAACTCATCTCACATGATGATCATAAACTGCTAAGTGATATCAGCCTCCCTATTTTTGATATTGAAGGGTTATAGTGACATTGCTACTAGTTAGATGTAAACAGTGAACTTTTGCTTTGTCATTCTACTATATATTGAATAAGTTCATGTAGTTCCTTTTGGCAAGATTCTGAGTTCTTTGTTAATTGTCAATATCTGAGTTGTTAGCAATCATTGCTCATTTTAACATTTCATTAAAGTTTCAAGATGCTTAATTCTTGTTACAGCCTCATTTTAAAAAAAAGTAACCCAGTTAGGACCGAAAACCTTCACAAAGAAGGCGATCTAAGTAAAAGAGGGAAAAAAAAGTAAAAGAAAAAAAAGAGAAGAATAAAAAATAAAGAAAACCTAGTTAGGTGCGAAAATCTCTATAAGGGGACTGCTTAGGTAAAAGAGGAAAAAATAAAAGAACAAAATAATACATAATGAGGCATGTACTTGAATGAATAACCAAGAAAGCACACTTGCTATATTTGATGCCATGTCAGTCGAAAAAAGTCATTATTTAATCTGAAAGTTCCTAATTCATCCTCAGATGCCATCAAAGATTACAAGGAGGGTTAGCATGTTAGGGGCCAAACTCCTGATTTTCCAAGAACATCATAACAAGAGCAAAAGTTAAAAGTAGCAAAGGCATTAACCAAACCTGGGGGCACACTCATCATACTTATAGGCTTGCATACAGAATTAGCCTTAAACCATTTGTATACAGGGTTCAAAACTTAGACTAATTACCAATAAAACTCTCATTTTTCCAAAATATTCAGACCCACTTCTGAAAGACCGCCCTTTTCTCAATAAGGCGTAGCCTAACTTTCCAATAACATATAAGAATTTTGCATCCCTATAAGTTAAGACCCATTTTTAATAAAGACCCCACCAAATTACCTGACCCACTGTGTGTAAGACCCGCCCTTTTTCATACGTATTTAATACGTATGTATTGCAATTTATGCTTTGAGATAGTGGACTTTAAATGAGTTTGATTTAAAGTATGTCGTTGTAGAGAGGAGCATTTTTGTAAGGTAAGTTTGGAGTTATTTGTTATATTAGAAAGTTGTGGATTATTGAGTAATTAGCCAAGTTCATTACGGAGGTGTAAAGTTATTTTGGAGATATTTACTTATTATTTTATTAAGAGATAATTGTTGATTATTATTATTATTATATTATTTATAGAGATAAAATAGCTTTTAATTAATGGACCTAAGAGGGGGAAAATGAGATAATTTGATTGGTGGATTTATTTTTAATGTGTATATTTTATATGTATATGTGGTGGTGAGTGGTGGTATAGAGAATGGTAGAGAGGAGGTAGAAGAGAAGAGTATTCTTATTTTATTTGGAAGCTTTTATCAATTCTCTACTCATCTAGAAATCAAATTGGAGAGCTAAAGAAGATTTATAAGTGGATTGAGCATTATTTTTGGTAAGCTTGTGTTTATTTTTGGTTATTTAAATTAGGTTGTTGATGTTGCAATTTTTGGATTCTGTTTTTCAGCATGCTTGATGTCTTAGTATTTTGAGCATATCTTGAGTTAGAGACCTTTAATTTGAGCAAAGTTTGATGTTATAGAAACTTCAGAGAGTCTACTACAACTCTTATATTTTTACCCAGAGCTATTTTTACTGTTTAGACTGTCTGATTTGGCTTGACATTTTCATGCTCAGTCTGCCAACTCTATTTTTCTGTTTTACCCGATTTTACTAAAAAATCCATAATTAATTCCACACTCATCCAAATCAAGTAATTCTAATTGGGATTTGAAGTAGACTCATAGATCTAGATTCAGTAATATTTTCATTATTTTTAGAATTATGTGTGAATTATTTAGGAATATTAAACGTGGAACATATAGTGGCACTTAGTTGCATTTGGTTGAGTTGGATGCAAGAGGCATGCTTGCTTTATGGTATTGATGTGTGAATTATGTGTAGGCTTTGATAAGGTTAGAGGAGATACCAATCAATAGGAGAGCTTTACTTTTGAAGGAGTTAAAGTACTTGAGGTAAGTAGTTATTGTTATTAATAAATGAGATGTAAGGATATGTAGTAGTGTGAATTAAATATTATTGTTGTTTTTGTATTTAGTAAATTAAGCATGTTATTTAAACAAGAATGTTTGTGAGATATATCAAATAAATATATGGTAGACTTGGTTTAAAAAATATACTAGCATTTATAAGAAATGCATGTGAATGAATTATGAATATTGAGTTGTGATAATACTATGGTATGTTACAATGTGATTAATATTTGCATATTAGTGCAATGTTGATGTATTTGTTATGAGGTCTAGGTTGATGAAATTATTATAAGGTATATGCTTGAACGTAGTAAACATGAAATGTGATGGTATTGAAATTATGGTTGTAAGTGAGTATGTATTGTGAACTTGAGTTGGCTTAATGGGT
>CATIWO010275220.1:0-25999 GCA_949673435.1 Macaranga tanarius | reverse complement strand
CCAGGAAGCTCATCAAGGAAATCCCCTTTGTAGTAATGAAGGACTTTGCTGGTCATCTCACGGAGATCTTGTATCACAACCCTTTTCCTTTTGAAGTCTTCATCTTTTTGTAGTGTGTACTCTACTGAGTCAAAAAAGGCTAAATTTGCACCATGTTTTAAGTGCTTCCTCACTTTTGTTATCTGCACCCTGCCCATTATGCGATTAACAATCATTCTTGAATCTTTTAACTTCAGAAACTGTGGGCAATGTTCTAGCTTCTATTAGCAATTCTGATTTGTGACAATATTCTAGCTTCTATTAGCAATTGAGTTCATAAAGAAGCCGTGAAAATTGATCAAGATAGTGAAGGGGAGGAAGAAGAAGAAGAGTGTCCACGTCATCAAGTCAAAATAAGCCAACTTACAAATTGACGGTCACGTCACCATCTTTCGTCAGTTTTAACGGTCGAGGACAAACGGTGAAAGTTTTAAAAACTTTATGAACTCAATTGAAAACTTTTGGACTTATAGGACTTAATTAAAAATTTTATATAACTTTTAGGACTACCGATATTATTATCCCAACTAATTTTAATGTTTCTCCTTCCATATGCATCCATTTGGTATAAAACAAATTGTAATATAATCTAGACACATAGAATTAACAATATGGAGATTTTACATAAAAATATGCTTCATGAAATTTTTGATGAATTTTTGAATGTACCTTGTAAATTTTGTCATGCTGACAGTTTATTCTATGTCTTTTAATGTTAAAAATTTGAACTATTTTCTGATTCTGAATTTGAAATATAATAACCCAACATCATTTCTACCCTTTTCTTCTTTTATTTTCAGTAGAACCTTCTTAATATACTTTTGTAAAAATCTTGAAGTTTAATATATAATATTGTCCAATTCTTCAAATTGAGTTATGATCCTCTTTCCTTGCTATGTTATTGAACTTATCTTTCCTATTCAAGCATATTCTGGGAAATTTATAAAATTTAGTTTTGATCAAGGATTATGTATGTGGAAATCAGTCTTGATCATGAATATTCACTTCACATGCAATTTGTTCTTTGTTTAATATAAGTCTTAATTATGATTTGAATGTGCTAAAATTTAAGGTAATATTCCTATCAATGTGTAAAGTATATTTATGAGAACATGTTACTAGAAAAATCTAAATGGATTTGAGCTGAAACAAAGTTGATTAGAGGTAGCCGAAGTTGTAAACCTTCTACAGGGTGTTCAGGCATGGCCAACGGCTGCCTCAGCTATTATGCCGCCACCTGAACATACTAAGGTGGCGTTTTAATGATAAGGAGGCCCCTCAGTGCTTTGTTACTACACTCTGATCACTTGAAACATCAAAATCTAAAATAGAACTTTAACTTAAATTAATTATATATATTAGAGCATTTGTTTACTATTTATAACCATTAAGAGTCCAAGTGATACCCGTTTACATAAAAATATATGTAACTAAGTTTTCAAATAAATACATATATATTTATATATTTATACACATATGTGTTAGCATTTCAAAATATGATTTCATAGGCTAACAAATGGAATTTTCAAAATAATCAGTATTAAACTTAATTTAGAATTCTAAATTTTTAATATGTTCATATGAACTCATAGTAGTTTTAGTTTTATTTCTGAATATTTATACTCGAACTATTGGTGGCTAAGGAATAAGTTCAAACATAGGTTTGTATAGTATAAAATCAAATTGAAAGACATTCAATTATGAATAATAAATCACACCTCAAGGGCGAGAAGGCATGTCAGGAATTACACAAGTTCTCATCTTTAAAATTGGAATCATGCCAAAATATTCAATAAAAATCTAAAATTAGTTATCATCGAAAATCACAATGGGAATATTCTATATGTCAAAGACATAGATTGTTTATAGAAAATTTTTCAAGTCTCCAACATATAGACTAAAATTACGATAATAATAATATTGTACCATTTACAAGATTATTTCTGGAAACTATATCGAGAATGTTAAAATGACAAAAAAAAATATTGATAATTTGCCAAAGTGAACGCTTGAAAGACACTGAGAAATTACACGACATGTCAAAGTTGAGCAAAGTATTTAATACAATGAACATAATAAGAATAAGAACATTATTGTACGTGTATTCATCAAGTGTAATATGATTTATTATGATTAAGTATATGTCTATGAGAATGTATTGAGTATGGTACATATGAGTACAGTTAAGATAATATTAGCCAACTTATTTATAACTATCTTGAGAATAGTGCATAAATTCATAACGCCTTTAAGGCAAATTTATATGGTTATATATATGCCTATAGATTTACTGAATTGTAGTGATAAGTTATACAATTACTGAGATGAATATGAGATACACAGTTGTGTTATGCAATTACTATGATATACAGAATTATAGTGGTATATGGTTATATGAATATAATATAGTTATGTGTAATATTTATTTTGTACACTTGAATATACAATACAGTGCTCTGAATTTTATAATGTATAGTGCAATGTAGTTTTTCCATTCATCTCAATAAAGCTCTAGGCTACACTGGGACAATAAGATTTTTTTAAGCTCATTGGCAAGTTATAAAACATGACATCTACCAAGCAGTATTTTATTTCTTTTCTAGAAAAAAATTACTACAGAGTTTGAACTGCACCTCAATCATCATTGTTCTAAAAAATCCCTAGTTATAAACCATAAAAGGAATTTAAGGTTCTCTCTCATCTCATGCATCAAGCTATAATAAGGGGAACTATTTTGTAGAATAATTGTTAGAAGAAGTCATATCATCTCCCACTCTCTATTTGCAAATGACGCACTATTATTCTAATAGGCAAAAAGAAGAAGAAGTTAGAGAATTAATTTTGAGAAGTCATACACCTTTTTTAGTAAAAACTCACCTGGATAGGTTAGAATAAGGTTGAGCTCACTACTGAGGATTTCAAAAGTTAGGAGATAAGATAGTACTTAGGGTTGCCTATGGTAGTCACAAAATCCATATCTCAAGCCTTCGAGGAGATTAGAGAGAAAATTGCAAGTAAATTAGCTAGGTGGAAAGAATAATTTCTATACCCAAAATGTGAGAGGTACTAATAAAACCTATAATAATTGTTGTCCCAATATATTATATGTCATGTATTCACCTCCTCCAGTTTCTTTATAAAGAAATTAACAAAATAGTAGCTAATTTTTAGTGGGAGCAAAAACAAAATGAAAGAAAGTTATAATGAGTGTCTTGTAAATAAATGTATAGAAAGAAATTGAATGGGAAAATAGGATTCAAGAACTTAAAGAGTTTAAACCTAGTCCTACTGATAAAGAGGGGTTGGAAACTTGGTTGAATTCTTTATTTACCCCATTTTTAAAAGAAAGTATTTTTCATTTTCTTCTTTTGTGGATGTAGGTGATTATAGCAATAGTTTATGGATGTGAAAATCATTTTAGCTAGAAAAAGATTTTGGATCATGGACTCTGATGACAAATCCAAAATAGAAAATTTGTGCACTATTGGAAGACAAGTTAGTTATAACTTTCATCAAGCTTTAAATTCCAAGCTCAGTAATTCTAATATAATGGTATTCATTGAGTGCACTAATTCATTAATTGCTCTAAGATGGAATGGAAGACTGACATTATTGGAAGACTATTTGCAAGAACAGAAGCTTCTAAAATTCTTAGTATGCCTATCAATCAAATGGAAGCACTTGTTGGGCTGGTGTGATATTTCTCAAAATTTGGACAGTGCTTAGTTAAATTTGGTTATTATACAACACAACAATTATGTTGTCTCCAATAAGGTAGCCCAAGACAGGTTCCACATGTGAGACCCGCAATACATGGCCTCAACATCACCCCAACACGTGTCTAATAGAGAAGGATTTAAAATTTTAAAAATATATATATATAAATCCATGCACATACACCTTTGCCTTATATCAAAACTAATTCACACATGCAAAAATGTAAATATTCTTTTTAAAATACAAAAGTACAAACTCGTATATATTTAGATCATCTCACCATATTCCCCACTTTATATTTCTTACATAAAATCTCATATACTTAAGTGCATATATATATACATAGAGCAACCTCTATACAATCCTTACAAGAAATGCTCTTATCTCTTTACAAAATGCAAGATGGTGCATGACCAATGTAAATAGAAGATGATTCACCAAACACACCTCGGCCTCCAAAAAATACTAGTAATGCAACCCCAGGCTCTGCCTAACTATTTCCTGAAAAATAGTTGCAAAGGGGATGAGCTTGCGACTCAATAAGTAATTATCAATATAACAATATATATATATCACTTCTCAAGAACTAATTAAGTGATATATATATATATATGATATATATATATATATATAACAAGTCTTTAGTAACTCAAGTTATACATATAATCATGCTTCCAAATTATAATAAACAACAATCACTTATAAATTATACCCGCAACATATACCTGTGGTATATAAATCTTAGCTAGCATATAACACATTCTCAAGTGTATCAATTTATTTTTATGTAACAATATGACTACACGGGGAACAAAAATCCTAGTCGAGACACTGTCTGATACACGGCTATGTTTCGACCCGTGTATCTCTCTGCCCAAAATGCATCAAATGTATACGGCCAAGGACACGCCCGTGTATTTCTCTGGACAAAATGGCCATCTTAAACACGTCCGTGTCTCGGCCTGATCTCATAACCTGAAATTCAATTAAACACATATCATACCAATACAAATCTCATTTATGTAAACATATTAAGTACATAAAGTAACAAGTGCTCAATTCACACGCATCCCAATATTTAAATTCATCAAATACATATTCCAATATATTCACAATATTTAGATTAATAATCACATCTCAATTCACGATTCCAAACTCATTCATTTAATAACACAATACATTTTTGGTATCCGGCCGGAACTACCTCACATGCGCATTTCTCACAAGTGGTCATATACTGAGACTATCCTCCAGGCTCAGTCCCAGTCTCACAACCTCATATCCTTACATAAAATTTCGGGTAGCTATCCTCCAGGCTCAGTTTGTCCATCTCATATTTTTATTCTTTTTCATGTGACCACTACTGGAACTATCCTCCAGACTCAGTTCCAGATTTCACAATCAATGAAGGCTATACGCCAGTCTCAACCTCACTATCATACATTTTTCCTCACCAACATTCATTCAATTTTTCACAACAGGTGTGTATTTCACATTTTCAACACAATTCAACAGCCATATCATACTCAATCATAAACCACCAATTCACGCATAGTATTACATTTCATATATTCAAAAGAACCAACATACATATTATTATATTAATAACTACTTACTCAATTGCTTCAACTCCTTCAAAATATAGCTTCCCTATTGATCTGCACCACTTCTATCCTTATCAACACCTACACAATGTCCACACATCAAAATCATATAGCAAACAAGATTCTAGCACTTAAACTCAACTAAATGCAACTAAGTGCAACTCTAGAGTCTAGGTTCAATAAATCCAAATAATTCTCACACAACTATAAAAGTTATGAAAATATTCCCGAAGCTAGACATATGAGTCTACTTCAATTTTTAATTAGAATTACTTAATTTGGAGGTGTGTGGAATTAATTATAGATTTTTAAGTGAAATCGGGTACACAAGAAAAACAGAGTGACAGCTTGCAGCACAAAAATGTCCAGCTATTTCAAACACCATAAACAGTAGAATTTGGATTTATGTAAAACATAAGAGTTGTAGTATATACTCTTAGGTTTTCAGAACGCTAAAGCTTGCTCAAATCAGAAGTCTATAACTCCACATATGACTAAAACAAGAAGACTACTGCATACAGCAAAACAGAGCCGAAATATACAACCAACAACCCTAATTCAAAAATCCAAATTAAATATTAGGCTTATCAATTTGAAGTTCCCAATAGCTTTTAGACCTTCTAAAGCTTCCCAAATTGATACTAGGTGAGTAGAGAATTAACAAATCTCTCAAAGAAAATTAACAACACTCTCACTTTCCTCTTCTGCTTCTAACATATACACACACAGTCACATAATCACCACCAATCACAAATTGCTAAATGCCCCTTCTAAAGTCTTCGAATAATAAATACTCACCAAACTAATAATACATATTTATCTCTTAACAAACTAATATAATATTTTATATCTATATATATATATATATATATATATATGTATGTATATATATATATATACAAATATCAAAACCCTCTCTACACATCCTCTATACACTAGGATAATTACCTAAAGAACCACAACTTTCTATCTTAGACACTAGGTCCAAACTTCTCTTACAACAATACCCCTCTCTACCAAAATGCACATGCCACATACATGCAACTCGTAACTCTATGCCACATGTAATGTAAATTACTATACATGAACAGTACTTCCAGGATGACGAACGTTACACCACATCCCCAATAATAACTCTAGAAAGGAATTTAGAATTCAAAGCTTTTGAGTATGGTCTTTATTTGGAGACTTCTAACAGATGGACTTCTCACTAGTGTTAAGATTAATAATAAAATCAAAACAGTTAAGGAGACAATAATACATTTATTTTTTATTCTTATAAAGTGAGAACTATTTGGCTAATGTCTCATCTCAATATTAGATGCATTGTGTGCAATCATAGTTCTAGAATATTGGAAGAAAATTAACTAACAAGTTCACTGGTTAAATGGGGGATCAATTATTATTAAAAAGGTTTTTTTTTCTTTACTCAATTTGGTAAGCTATAAATTATTTAATTTTTAGGCAAGAAGATATGGGCCCAAATGAGATTGTCAATGAGTTTTTACAAAATTGGGATGAATTCAAATTATGCCAATAAAATTCATATCATGTACAAGACGAATCCCAACTTAGACTCCAGCCATTGGCTGCCCCTGGTCATTGGTTACCCCTGCCACCCCCATTTGGTTAAAATTAACGTAAATGCAACTATCGACAGACACAACTTAAATGTTATTGGTATTATTGTAAGAAATGAGTATGGTAGCACTATGGCCATTATGACTCTACTATTATCTTCCGTAGCAGTGGAAGCCTTGGCATTAAGGGAAGGTATGAACTTGCCAATTCATAAGAGTTTTAATCATATAATTTTGAAAGATTATCGTAAGGGTGTTATGGAAGTAGCTAACTAGGATGCTTCTTCTAGCTTTGACAAATTCCCCCTTAATCCAGGATTATAGGGCCTTGGGGACCACATTTATTTCTATTTTTTTTACATTTTTATGAGAAGACAATGTAATTGAGCAACACATAAAGTAGCTAGAAAATCTCTTTTAGATGGGTATCTTTGCTCGAGTGTTCAAAACTAAGGTGGCTTCATTGTGACTTCCATTTATATTTTGGTGCTTCCCTTCAATGATATGTATATATAATGTATATACATGCTATGAATATTTATATTTATTTTATTTAAAGAAGATTTTATTATTGTGCTTATTTAGAAGACAAAAGAATTCATAGTTAGTACAAACTTATATTCCATAAATGTAGTTTCAGAAGAGTATGTTCTTGATTTCACCATTCTAATTAAAGAAAAGCTTCATTTTCAATTTTATAATTTAATAATATTGAATAATTATTTAAATAGTTTCATCTTCACATGTGATTATGCCAACTCCAACCATTATGCATTTTAAGGAAAAATTTACAATTTTCCACTACAATGGAAACATAAATTGCACACTATTTTATGTTTTGTGAATAGTGGCAACACATATATGTATTGTTATTGTTCACAAACGCATTTGCTTTTCTTATATGTGTTACCACTATTCACAAATGCATTTGCTTTTCTTTTTTTTTATTTTCAATATATCAATAACTTTTTAAACTATTCAATTTAGTCAAAAATTTTATTGTATATATATTATTTTTAAAATAATTTAGTCCAAAATTTTATTCTATTTACAATATTTTTCTTAAATGAATTTAAAATATATATAAATAAAAATATACATTTATAAAACAAATAAAATAAATATATATTAATAAACTTAAATAATTTTACATTAAAAACAACATTAATTAACATAAATAGATTATAATTACAACCCTAAAACTAAATATTAAATAGAATATTCATAGCTTATAATAATTTACTAATCTGGTAAATTAGTTCAAGAACCACCAATATCATCAAAATGTCCACTAAAAGTATTAGAAGTACAAGGCAATAGTAGTGCTTATTGTTGTTGAGCTCTTTTTTTGTATAATTCTTTCTTGTTCAACTCGAGTAAGGGCATGAATTCTTAGATCACGAATAGAATTCACATCTTAGTACAAAATTTTATTTTATTTTTCTTTCAATACATTAAGGGCCAAATTTCAACTTTAAATTTTCAATTGATGCTGCCTCTCTAAACTTGCCTTTCTCAACATCTCTAGGGCCTAGTCATTTTGTTCTTTGATGTTAATAATAGTACCTGAAAGTTGTTTATCAATTTTTCTCTTCAATTTGGCTTTTTTTACTCCAATAGATCATGAAGAACCACCAATATTAGGATCTTTTAAATTAATAGAAAGTGGCAACTGTTCAGGAGATCCTAGCATTAGAGAATCATAAGGGGAATACTCTGATCCTGAGAAAATATTGTTGATATTTTTTGACCAAAAAGCTTGTCTTGAACTATTATTATTATCTTTAGACTTTTTAAAATTTTTAACTATATGTCATACATGATCAAATTTGAAACCCTTTTTATAATGGACATCTTTCATTATTAATATTTTTGCTCGATGTAACTGCAAATTATTATAAATATAACGTACAATTTTCAAAGGTATAGAAAATTAAATTAAACATAAATACTTAAAATATCTTTATTTGAAGTACCACTTGGATGCATATTCTCAACTTGTTTGATGCACCCATTTAATTTTCTCACTGTGTTTTTAATTGTTTGAATTCAAGCTTGCAAAGAGCATTTGCTATGCTCCTCTCAACCCTTACTCCTTTATCGGTTATACTTGTCTTCCACTTAAAACTAAAAGCGATATGAAGACTGATAAACACTTGTAATTAAATCTTGAAAAATTTTCATATACACTTGGCACATGAGCACATCTTCAAGAACATTATAACTAGATGATCGAATAGACATTTTTTTAATATGTTAATAGTTAGATAATAAAGTATTTTGTAATGAGATGATGTTTTTTCTATCGTTATGTATGACTCTTATTTATAGCAATGTAAGATAAGAATTTATTTTCAATAAATTCAAATAAAGTTATATGTAGAATTCATTTAAACTGTTAGGTGAATTTTATCATAATCTTTCCCGTTGAATTAAATCATACTATAAGTTTATCATCTTTATACAATTTCTAATAAATTCAGATAAAATTATTTGTATAATTCATTTAAATATTTGGATGGATTCGATCATAATCTCAACTAGTAGATTGAATTATACTATAAGATTATCATTTTTTACACACTTTTCAATAAATTCAATAAAGTTATTTACATAATGCATCTAAACCGTTGGAAAGATTTCATCATAATCTTAACTGCTAGATTGAATCGTATAATAATCTTATCATCTTCACACATTTTTCAATAAATTCAATAAAGTTATTTGTACAATGCATCTAAACTATTGGATAAATTTCATCATAATCTCAACTATTAGATTGAATCGTACTAGAATCTTTTCATCTTCACGCATATTTCAATAAATCTAATGAAGTTATCTGCAAAATGCATCTGAACCGTTGGATGGATTTGATCATAATCTCAACCATTAGATTAAATCGTACTATAATCTTGTCATCTTCATAAACTTTTCAATAAAATTCAATAAAGTTATCTATATAAGGAATCTAAACTGTTGGATGGATTTTATCACAATCTCAATCGTTGAATTGAATCGTACTATAATCTTATCCTCTTCACACAATTTTCAATAAATTTAGACAAAGTTATCTGCAGAATTCATTTAAATAATTGGATGGATTCTATCACAATCTCAACTGTTATATTGAATTGTACTATAATCTTATCATCTTTACACACTTTTCAATAAAATTCAATAAAGTTATATGTATAATCAATATAAATCATTAGATGGATTTGATTATAATCTCAACCGTTAGATTAAATCGTACTAGAATCTTATCATCTTCATAGACTTTTTAATAAATATAATAAAGTTATCTACAAAATGTATCTAAAACGTTGAATGGATTTGATCATAATCTCAATCGTTAGATTGAATCATACTATAATCTTATCATCTTTATACACTTGTTAACAAATCTAATAAAATTTATTTGTAGAATGTATCTAAACTATTTAATGGATTTCATCATAATCTCAATTGTTAGATTGAACTATATTATAATCTTATCATTTTCACACACTTTTTAATAAATCCAATAAAGTTATCTGTAGAATGCAGTTAAAAGGTTTAATGGATTTCATTATAATCTCAACCATTAGGTTGAATCATACTAGAATCTTATCATCTTCACACATTTTTTAATAAAATTCAATAAAGTTATCAACATAATTCATTTAAACCGTTGGATGGATTTTATCACAATCTCAACCGTTAGAATGGTGCTATAATTTTATCATCTTCACAAAATTTTTAATAAATTTAGATAAGATTATCTATAGAATTCATTTAAACTGTTGGATGGATTTGATTGTAATATCAAATGTTAGATTGAATTGTACTATAATTTTATTATTTTCATACACTTTTCAATAAATCCAATAAAGTTATTTGTATAATGCATCTAAACCGTTGGATGGATTTCATCATAACCTCATTTGTTAGATTGAATCATACTAAAATCTTATCATCTTCACACACTTTTTAATAAATTTAATAAAGTTATCTACATAATGCATTTAAAACCGTTGGATGGATTTGATCATAATCTCAATCGTTAAATTGTATCGTATTATAATTTTATCACCTTCACACACTTTTTCATTAAAAATAATAAAATTATCTACATAATGCATCTAAATTATTAGATGGATTTTATCATTACAATATCATACCCTAGAATTAACTAGGTTATAGATAGATATATGGATTAGATAGGATTAGAAATCAGTTTTGAGGGTTGTTTTAGTGCCTAAGGATGTTATAAGGCTCAAAATGGTTATTTTATTTAAAACAAAAGAGAAGTAAGTTACTGCTGCAATCTTCCTTCTCCACGTTTTCTTCTTCTCCATATTACCATTTTTTTTCTTTCTTTCTCACTTTCTCACCATTTCTTTGCTTCAATTATTTTCAAACTTCTTTCAACAAGAATCAAACAACAAATTCCAAGCTTCATTTAGCCAATTCAAGATTTATATATATAATTTTTGGTAAGTTAATGTTTATAAACCTTCAAGCTTTTGGATTGTTCAAAAATGGATGTTTTGGATTGAATTTTGAGTTTTAATGCATTGGTATATCAAAAATGGACCTTTTTGATGTTTAGAATGGTGTTTAGGATTGCATTGGGTTGATTTTTAATGTTTTTGGCCAAAATCGAAGCTATTTCTGTGATTTTGGGTTGATCATGTGATGCCTCAGCATTGAGGAAGTGCCTCAATGCTGCTGAGTGGGATTGAATTGGGTTAATTTTTAGCCAAAATTGGAGTTGTTTCTATGATTCTAGGTTGATCAGGAGATGCCTCAGCACTAAGGAGGTGCCTCAGTGCTGAGAAGGCACCTTAGTGCACTAAGGCAGCATCTCAGTGCACTGAGGAAGCGCCTCAGCACTGAGGAGGCACCTCAGTGCACTAGGGAGGTGCCTCAGTGGGTTTTTCCAGCCCCGGAACCCTAATCAAAGCTGTTTTGGATCATTTTTTGAGTCCTATACCCTATCTTTTAGCCGTAGATTAATTAAGTTGAGTAAAAATTGAGACGTAAGTTTATGTTCTTATGATTTTACTTCTGGATATCAAGAGCAATCTCCACTGTAGTTGTAGAACATAGACCAGAGCCAGATAGGTAGTCGTTGCTTCAGCAAGCTCAGGTGAGTAGTTAAATGTATATTAAAAATAGTTTTAAAATTAAGTACCTATAAGTATATGTATGTAAAGTTATCAAAATATTTTCTATGATTTAATTACTGATGTTTCCTTACAAATAGGATTTTATCAAGTATCAGTTTGTAAAATATAGTTTTATAAGTTATTTAGCTTTTATATCAGAAATTGGAAATATATAGTATATAATTATCATTGATATAGCAAAAGCAAATTTAAAGTAAGGATATATTTAATATTTTTATAATGATTATATTTCAGCAATATATAGGTATCAGCTTTATAATTCAGTAAGTATGTTTTCTTAGCAGTTTGATATATGTGAATGATTTAATTTTATGGAAAAACCTATACACTCGTGATATGTACCCTTTAGATTACACCATGATGACTGGTATTTTATCTCAACATTATTATTATGTATATAATTATATCAGTAATATTATCTAGTAACTGTCTTAGGGACAACACTTAATTGTGCATATAGCCTTGGGAGCGTATAACCGGGTGGTTTAGCTCTGCACATGTGTATGACCAGCAATATATATACAAATGGGCTCTCAGTGTCATCATTGCACCCATTATATCAGTAATTTAGTAAAATCTTTTGGTTATACATTAATGAGTGTATGGGATAGAACTTTTTTATGAATGTTATTTTTTTCAGTTTTATCTCAGCTTTTATGGCAGTTATTTAGCTAAGGCATTCTATTATTTCAGCTAGCAATAAATCAGTTTAAGTATATGTATTATACTAAGTTTTTTCAGCAGTTTAATGATTATTTCTCAAGGCAGTTATATTTATATCTTTCAAAGTATTTTAGCAAATAGCTAGTATTCCCACTTTACTTTATTGTACTTTATTTTAGACCACTTACTGAGTATTTTTTTTATACTCACTCTTTTATTTTAAAATATTTTCAGATTTAGTGGAGTATTAGTAGTAGCCTGTAGGACCAATATTGGGTTATCCACCTGGTGTCTAGAGGAGGTTGTGCCAATCAGTTGAAAATATGTTTATTGTGTTTTATCTTTAAGATTGACCTGTTATAGAGTTGATGGTATTTTACTATTTGGGAAGTGACGATGTTTAAAAAGACTATGATGTATAATAATAGTATTAGCTTAAGCTTATTTTAAGTTATTAGCAATATAAGTATGATATATTTCCAATTCCAGTGATACCACTAGCTCAGGTTAGCATGTTGCGCCTGCTCACCAGCTAGCGCAGCGAGTGTGACAATTATTTGGTATCAGAGCCTAGGTTTAGCAGTTTGCCTAGATTTAGCAGAGCTTAAGTTTAGTAGTTTATCTAGTGTCATATCTATAGAATAGAGTTATTAAGTCTAAAACTTTATTTTTTATTGTGTTTTATAGAGCAATACCGCTAAGACTTAGAGGTGGTAGAGGTCATGGTAATAATCATGGTTATGTCACTGGACTTGTTGATATTGGCCAACCTTATAGGAATGGATGATATGTTTGTTAGCAGAGGGGGAACATATAGGTGATGTTGCATTAGGAGTGTATCCAGCTGCTCCAGCTCATCCTCCAGTTCGGCCTAATCCTCAACCAGCACAACCAGTACCTCATTTTTAGACTAATGCTGGTATGGGAGCTCTTTTAACTCAGGCTTTTATAGCAGTTATGGTTGCTCGAGAGTAGTATCGAGATCCTTGGATGATAATGGATTGTGCCCGTAGATTCGATGCATATGATTTTGGAGGATCTATAGATGGAGGAGTAGTTGATAAGTGGCTGAAAAAGTTAGAGAAAGCTTTCTTTATCTTAGGACTGATGAAAGTTAAGAAAGTACAAAATGTACATAGATTTATAAAAGGATTAGTAGACTATTGGCTGCCAAGAATTCACCATCTTTATGGTGAAGAGCTAACATATAACGTATTCCTTACGGAATTCCATAAAGAATATTTAATGGGTAGCTATAAGAAAGGCAAGCAGGAGGCCTTCTTTAAGTTAACCTAAGGTAGTAAGTCAATTAGAGAATATGCAAATAGATTTGAGGATCTCTATCACTTTATTTCTGAGATTATGCCTTCAAAGGAAATCAAGTGTGATAGGTTTATGAGTGGACTGAAAGCTTATATGAAAATTGGAATAGCATGGTATGAAGGAAATAATTTTCAAGAGTTAGTATAAAAAACACTTGCTTTTGAGAAGGCAATGAAAGAGGAAATAGAGTCAGAATAAAAGAATAAAAGGTTTATTTCAAGTTCCTTTCAAGATGTTAGTGATAAGTAAACTAGCAGAGGGTTAGCACAGTACCACCTAGATCTGGTTATGGTAATGGTGGGCAAGGTTCATACATAAGTATGGGGCAACAAGCTAATCAGTCTCAAATGAGTTAAAGTTCTATAAGACAACCAGATGGTAGCTCTATTAGTACCTAGAGATAATCTTAGAGTGGTATGTCATAAAATAATCAGGGAGAACTCATATATCTATAATGCATAAATTATGGCAAGTTTCATGAAGGAGCGTGTAAGAATAGGTCATTTAATTATTTTAAGTGCGGAGAAATTGGGCATTTTAAAAGAGATTGTCCTTCATTAATACATTTTAGTAGATTATAATGAGGGGCTATAGTTCCTAGGAATCAAAGTGGTAGTAAAAATTTTCTATTGAATAGGCAGGTTACCAATGATTCTAGCCCTAGTATTGGTAGAGGTAGTGCAGTTTCGGCAACATCTCACCAAGGACAAAGTGCCCAGCAAAATCGACCTTTAACTCAAACTAGGGTTTATGCAATGACTGAAGGTAAAACATTGGCATCTCCATAAGTTGCTACTGGTATATCAAATATTTATTATTTTTGAGATGCTTATATGTTATTTGACCTAGGATTGTGATTGTGATTGTGTTCATTTATAATATACTAGTATATTTTTAAAGCATAGAGGAGCATGTAGAATATTTGAGGATTGTATTGCAAATTTTGAGGTCAAAATTTCTTAAGAGGAAGAGAATTGTAATATTCTGCCCTAGAATTAACTGGGTTATAGATAGATATATGGATTAGATAGTATTAGAAATAAGTTTTGAGGGTTATTTTGGTGCCTAAGGATATTATAGGGGTCAAAATGGTTATTTTATTTTTAAAAAAAGAAGGAAGTTACTGTAGCAATCTTCCTTCTCCATATTTTCTTCTTCTCTATATCACCATTTCTTTCTTTTTTCTTTCTTTCTCACTTTCTCACCATTTTTTTGCTTCAATTATCTTCAAACTTTTTTCATCAAGAATCAAACAACAAATTCCAAGCTTCATTTAGTAAATTCAAAATTTATATATATAATTTTTAGTAAGTTAATGTTTATAAACTTTCAAGCTTTTAGATTGTTCAAAAATGGACGTTTTGGATTGAATTTTAAGTTTTAATGCATTGGTATATCAAAAACGGACCCCTATGATGTTTAGAATGGTATTTAAGATTGAATTGGGCTAACTTTTAGTGTTTTTAGCCAAACTCATAGTTGTTTCTATGATTCTGGGTTGATCAGGTGATGCCTCAGCACTGAGGAGGCACCTCAGTGCACTGAAGAGGCACCTCAGTGCACTGAAGAGGCACCTTAGTGGGTTTTTCCAGCCCTAGAACTCTAATCGAAGCTATTTCGGACCATTTTTCAGGCCTATACCATATCTTTTAGCTGTAGATTGATTAAGTTGAGTAAAAATTGAGACGTAAGTATGTGTTCTTATGATTTTACTTCTGGATATTAAGAGCAATCTCCACTCCAGCTGTAGAACATAGGCTAGAGCCAGATAAGTAGTCGTTTCTTCAGTAAGCTCATGTGAGTGGTTATATGTATATAAAATTAGTTTTGAAACTAAGTACCTATAAGTATATATATGTAAAGTTACCAAAATATTTTCTATGATTTAATTACTGATATTTTCTTACAAATAGGATTTTATCAAGTATCAGTTTGCAAAATATGGTTTTATAAGTTATTTAGCTTTTATATCAAAAATTAGGAACATATAGTATATAATTATCATTGATATAGCAAAAGCAAATTTAAAGTAAGGATATGCTTAATATTTTTATAATGATTATATTTCAACGATATACAAGTATCAACTTTATGATTCAGCAAGTATGTTTTCTTAGCAGTTTGATATATGCGAATGATTTGATTTTATGGATAAACCTATACACTCATGATGTGTACCCTTTAGATTGCACTATGATGACTGGTGTTTTATCTCAGCATTATTATTACGTATATGATTATATCAGCAATATTATCTAGTAACTATTTTAGGGACAACATTTAATTGTGCATATAGCCTTGGGGGCATACAACCGGGTGGTTTAACTCTACGCATGCATATGACCAGTAATATGTATACACATGGGCTGCCAGCATCATCATTGTACCTATTGTGTCAGCTATTTAGCAAAATCTTTTGGTTACACATTAATGAGTGTATGAGATAGCATTTTTTATGAATGTTATTTTTTTCAGTTTTATTTCAGCTTTTATGGCAACTGTTTAGCTAAGGCATTCTATTATTTCAAGTAGCAATAAATTAGTTTAAGCATATGTATTATACTAATTTATTTCAGCAGTTTAATGATTATTTCTCAAGACAGTTATATTTATATCGTTCAAAATATTTTAGCAAATAGTTAGTGTTCCCACTTTACTTTATTGTACTTTATTTTAGACCACTCACTGAGTATTTTTTTACACTCACCCTTTTATTTTAAAATATTTTCAGATTTAGTGGAGTATCAGCAGTAGTCTGTAGGACCTGTGTTGGGTTATCCACCTAGTGTCTAGAGGAGGTTGTGCCAATCAGCTGAAAATCTGTTTATTATGTTTTATCTTTAAGATTGACTTGTTATAAAGTTAATGGTATTTTACTATTTGGGAAGTGATGATGTTTAAAAAGACTATGATGTATAATAACAGTATTAGCTTAAACTTATTTTAAGCTATTAGCAATATAAGTATGATATATTTCCAATTCCAGTAGTAGCACCAACTCAGCCTAGCATGTCGTGCCTGCTCACCAGCTAGTGGAGCAGGTGTGACAGTCATAATCTCAATTATTAGATTGAATCATACTAGAATCTTATCATTTTCACACACTTTTTAATAAATTTAATAAATTTGTTTGCAAAATGTATCTAGACCGTTGGATGAATTTGATCATAATCGTATTAGATTAATTGTACTATTTTTTTATCATCTTCATATGCTTTTTACTAAAATCCAATAAAGTTATCTGCCTAATGCATATAAATAATTGGATTAATTTCATTATAATCTTAATTGTTGGATTGAATAGTACTATAATCTTATCATCTTCACATAATTTTTAATAAATTAAGATAAGATTATCTGCAAAATGCATTTAAATCGTTGAATGGATTTCATTATAATCTCAACCATTAGATCGAATTGTATTATAATGTTATTATCTTCACACACTTTTCAATAAATCTAGATAAAGTTATCTACATAATTCATTTAAATCGTTGGACGGATTTCATCATAATCTCAATCATTGATTTAAATCACATTATAATTTTAATTTTTCATAATTGTTTCTATAAATACTAACCTTTAGATGTATTTGTTCTATCGTGCATAAAAAATATACATATAAAAAGAATTTCTATAGTAAATTCTGATATCGGTTGTTCATCACATCAATCGTATTCAATTTCATCTTCTGATGAAGATGATACTATAATGATGAATAATCTCAGTGCACAATAATTACATGAGGAGATGATGTATATATGATACATAACAATAACATAATCATCACAAACTTTGCACAATATCAACTACAACACTAGGTGTCTCATCATGAGATTAGTTCTAGGTCATATTATGATTCATTGGGATTGTGAAGCCACAGATCGTAATTTGTTAATCAAGTATTTTTCTAATAATCCACGATATGGGAATGATATATTTCGAAAATGATATCGAATGTCTCAAAATTTATTTCTTCATATTTGTGGATACAGTAAAATGTCATGACTTCTACTTCCAACAATAAATTGATGGTATTAGTAGACTTGAGTTATCAACTTTATAAAAAGTAACAACTATATTTTAGATGTTAGTATATAGTGTTCCGACAGATGCAACCAACGAATATGTCAAAACTGGTGAGTCAACAATAATTAAAAGTATGAAGCAATTTTGTCGAGCTATTATGGAGATTTTTACGGAGCAACCTAATATCACCTAATGCTACTGACATTGCCAGGATACTCCATATCGGTGAACAACGTGATTTTTCTGAAATGTTAGGTAGTCCAAATTATGTACGTTGGAAATGGAAAAATTGTCCTACAGCATGGGTCAGGCAATATACAGGTCATTGTAGATCACTAATAATTATTCCAGAAGTTGTAGCAGATTATGATCTTTGGATATGACACGCTTATTTTAGTATGTCTGACACTAATAATGATATTAATGCATTAGAGTCATCTAATTTTATTTCCAATCTTGCACAGTGTGTTGCTCCTCTTACTAATTATGTTATCTACAAAAAAGAATGCAACATGGGTTATTATTTAGCTTATTCTATATACCTAAAATGGTTTAATATTGTACGGATTATTCATGAAGTACACACTTTGAAAAATAAATATTTTGCCATGAAATAAGAAGCGTGTAGAAAAGACGTTGAGTGAGCGTTTGGGGTTCTACAATCACATTTTACAATTATGGCGGGATTAATACATTTTTGGAAAAAAAATGTACTGCATAACATATATTGACAACATGCATTATTATACACAATATGATAATTGAGGATAAATATGATATAAATGCAATAATTACATATGCAAGGGAAGTACCAATGCTGAATGTTAAAATGGTAGTAGAAAATAATACTCAATTTCAATAATTTCTTGCTCAGCATAGACAAATCAAGGATAAAGATGCGCACATTGCACTTCGTAATGCATTAATTGAGCATTTATGGGAGAAATATACTGATTTAGAGGTATGAATGTGTATAAATATTGTTCAAATATGTATTAATATTATGTAAATTGTACTCTTTTATTATTAATATTTGAATGTAATATTTAATTTTTGTATGTAATTTTATTTTTCATTAATATATAAGTATTAAATATGACATATAATTAAAAAATGATTAATTTATTAATTTTTAACATAATTGATAAATAATAAAATTATATTATTATTAAAGGAATTTGTTAAAAATAATATAAATATAAGTGTAATCTGATAAATGTATAAATATTATCAAATGAAATATAAAAAGAACATGCAGAGAATATATATATATATTTGATGTAAAAAATAATCTAATAGGTTGAAAAGAAATTATTGTATTTAAATATAAAACTAGTTATATTTTGGTATTTGTGGTTGGAGATGGTGTTAAAGCTTATTTTACTAGCAAACGAGCTAATCGAATTATTGTGCAAAATGTTGAACTGACCTATTTTATCTATTATAGAGTCGCATTAAAATTTAAATGAATTCATGCACATTCAAAAACTGTGGGGTTCTCTCTTTCTCTCTCCTTCTCACCAACCCTCTCTCTCATTGTTCTTGTTTTCTTCTTGTTGTGCAGTAATGGTGTTTGGGTAGATTTTGGCTATTTTTTAACCAAAATTCACCCAAACACCTTAAGTTTTTTGCTTTTAAGCTATAAATTAGCTATGTTTTGAGATTAGTCCTAAATTTGTAAGGGTTTATCCCTTTTAAATAATTTTTTGTTGGATGTTTTCTTTATTTATTTTTTTATTGTTAAGTCCTCATATCTAACCAATGGAACTATAAGTTGATAGATCGTGATGGTGATGAGTCAGGAATGGTGGATGCTTGAAGAATATAGTCTGATTCTGCTCTGATCGGCTGCTTCGTCGCATCAGTATGATGTTCCAAACCAAAAAGGTTTCTTCTTGTATCCCCAAAAGAATATTTCAGTTTGTTCTTTTGTATTTTTATTTTATATATTTTAAGAAAAAAATATCTTTTGTTTATGTTTAGAGTTATTTTCAGTATTTATAATACTGAAATATATAACTCTTTATTTAGTAAAATAAAATACCACCAAATTTAATTAAAAAAACAAAAACTTTGGGGTTGCTTCCCAGAAACAAATTTGGGGTTGGATCAGGAATCAAGTGTTATATAGTGGGCTCATTTTCCTCCCGCATCTCTTGATTGAAATCTTCTTTTCAAAATAGTCTGAAAGGACACTTCTGTAGGTTAATTTATTCCTTTTACATCTAATTAATACACCATTTTCTTGTTTGGCCTAGCACTGAATAATGGCCAAATGGGGTTAATCAATGGAGAGGAGAAGCCGTTATCCATAAAATTTGCACTGATTTCTATTAGCAATAAATTTGCCTATATTTATCATCATAAATTTTTTATTTTAGATACATTTTGTATAGGTATAATACATTTACAGATATCTGTATTTGCATAAATTTGTCACTTTATTCTTTGTATTTATAATTTTACCACCTCAACTTGTTTGTAGCATATTATATAAATATTTGTATATGTATGAATTTACCACTTTACCCCTTATACTTGTAAGAATTTACCACTTTACCACTATATATATGATGACATGTCATTACACGTGTCTTACCAATAATACACAAAGTGGTTTATAAGTTATAATTTAGGCTAGTTGGAGTATTTAAATGGCAAAAGTGTATGTAGATATAGCAAAATGATAAAAACTATCAAGTCCATGAGACGGCACATATATTGTGACTTTTGTATATTTATATTATATGTGCACAACTTTACCATATTAGACCTTAATATTTGTTAAGAAAAAAGAAAGAAAGAAAGAAAGAAAAATAAAATAATAAAAAAATTTTATTACAACTTACACAAAACCAGGGAGAATATTTTTAGGAGCTGTGCATTAACTTGGTATTATTAGATTTAAAAATATATATATTTAGTTTTAGTGTATTACATCTTGTGCATTAACTTCCAGTGTATTACTTTTAGTGTGTGATTGATAGAAATAAATTCCACAAATTTTATTAAATTAATTTTCAATTATAATTTTTTAATTTTATAAAATTAATTATTACTACATCAAATTCTAAAAAGGTTATTAGAATTTTATTTAAACCAAACAAATTTCATTCATAAAAGTTCATTTGTAAATAAATTTTAAATAAAATTTTTTTAGAAATTAAATTCATTTGTTAGTGGGTTAAAGTATAAAATATTAAAAATATATATCAAATTTAATCATTGAGTATATAAGCAAAACTCTCCTTAGTTTTTTTTTTCAATGGGACATGTTAGATGGGAATCTTTATTAGGCTTCAAAACAAGACAAGCTTCTACGTACAAGGAACAAAGGATATATATATGTGTGTGTGTGTTGTGGCATCCAGGCAAGTGCAAGGTCAGACATTGTAGAAAAAGTGATGGGTGTTTGCCAACTCTTGTAGAAATATCCTCCTAAGTAGTGGCTAACTTTGGATGTTGGCTTGGCCTAATTTGAGAAAAAAGAGCAATGCAATTTTTAGTTTATTTGGTGACAAATAAACCACATTGGTATTGGAAAATTATAAAACCCTATGCTATTTTTAATAAAAAAATTTAAGTCTTAGAGTCAAAACACAAGAGAGATACTATTTATTTAATTAGTTATTATTTTTTAAATCTTCTAATTTGATCATGGCCTAAAAACCTCATGTATTAGATGAAATAAAGTGTGTGTATATATATATATATATATAAGAACATTTATCATGATGAATATGAAGCCTAAAAATATAAGTGGCTCTCTTATGTCAAAAAGTGCAAGTGGCACATCTTTTCTTGGGAGGTTTTGGAAGTTACGCATAGCAAAGATAAAAAGAAAGAAAAAGAGTTGAATGGCCATAAAGTATGATAGAGTCCTAACAAAATGGATATTCCTTGAAATATCCATACATATATATATATTTCATTTATATTTTTTCTCATGGTTCTCTCCAAGCTGCCCACATTGATTGATGTAACCTCCTCAATTCCCATGTCCATACACTCTCTTTCCATACCCTTTATTTGATTATTTGACTAACTTTTGTTTATTGATGAATTTTTCTCCAATTTCCACACTCTCACATCATTCGATTCCTTGCTTATTTATGTTGCAATACATTCATCTCCTTTTGGCAACAGGTTCATATTTTCCAAGCTATATATAATGTGTATAAATTGATGCAACGGATGCGGATGATTCAGCTGCCATTTGGATGTTGTTCTTGTAATGGGTTCACATGCATCCCATTGTTTTTAATTAAGGAATCTGATGCCACATAATATGCTTGGTTTATTCAACAATTAATTCACAGTTCTAAACATTTATTTTTGCTAAGAAAATAATTCCATTATTTGTTGGAAGTGAAATATTTAGTAGCACATCTGTGTTGCACACAACAATGAATGATTTTATTCTCACTATCATTGCATTGCTCCTCCAAGAGACTAGCCAAACTAGGAAGATATATATTAAACCACTTTGAATGTGTTTAAAGTTACATGTAGAACCATACCTATTTTGCAAAACCAAATCCCCACCTAATTGTTGAATTTTTTCTTTTCCTTAAAAATTATTATTGAGAATTAATATATTTTATAATATTTTAATATAGTAAATAATCTAAATCTCATGATCTCACAATTTTATAAAAAATTCAACAATACTGAGCCAATTAAAGCTCGAATATATTGAAGAACAAATATTAAATATGAACCTTTCAACTATTTCTTTTTTAAAATAATCGCACCACAATTTCTTTGGCAGATTATTTGGACCAAGTTATTTTCACCATTCATCTTCTCTTCCAAATAAAATTTTATTACAGGTAAGACTACTTATAAGCATAGCCAGGCACTAGAGCTCAAATCTCAGAGCTAACAATCCATACCCTAAAATCAAAAGCATATGCTATCACTAACCGTCCTGGGCATCACTAGCTAGGATTGTAATGAAAATATATGTACGATTTTTTTTTTAAAATGTTATGCCTTCTTTTTAATTTGTTGTAGTTTCCAAATGGGAGAGTTATTGGTTATCAATCGGATTTCAGATGCTAGAACCTTAACATCTTTTATCAGAATTCAATGCCAAAACTTGGAAAAAGAAAAGTAAAGGTTTATGTGAACTTATAAATAGGTAAAATAGCTTTATTTTGCTTATAAAAATATCATTCAGATTTTTCAATTGTGCTGAAAAATATTAGTATATTTTATTTTTATCAAGTTGAGATGTTTAAATAATTATTTTATAAAGTTGAGTGATAAATTGATAAAAAAAAATAAAAATCAAGTTCGTAATAATATAAATGTATTACGCTGAAAAGTTTCAAAAAATAGTGTAAGATACATCTTTTTAATTGGCCATGCAGATGATAGAGATTGCAGTGGTCATGAACAATCAAGGATATAAAGAACCTTGTCAAATTGACAATGGGAGAATTTGTCATTTTTCATGATAATTAGGACAAAACATTTAATGATGAGAGTGTTTGTTTCGACATATATGCAAGATTTTCAAGACTCTGCAAGACTGCAACTCCTATGTAGAACAAATTAGTGCTTTTCAAGTACTGAAAGCACCCCATCCTTATACCAATATTACATCAAATTTTCTGCTGCAAGGTCTTTTATATTTATTGATAGCTTGCATAAATTTTACTTTCCAATAAAGAAAGAAAGAAAGAAAAAGAAAATGAAGGGAAAAATAAAATAAAAACTTGCGTGAGAAGCAATAGAATATTCTCAAACAATTATCAAGTATGGGCCACCATCCTCCTCTTTTTTATTCTTTCATTGAACTCTAATATTTCATAATATTTCTCAAGCTATTTTAATTTTTTTTGTAAAGTTTCGTTGTGCCACATCTTTTTTTTCTTTCGGTTTTTCTTTAATTCATTTCTAGCCATTCAATTAACATATTCAAAATATCTTTAAGAACAGTATTTTTGGATTTAACAAAAAAAAAAGGATTCAACCACCCATCTTGAATTTAATTGTTAAAATTTTACAAACAATTGAAGTTCAAAGAATAAGCATGATTGCTAGGACCATAAAATTAAGTGCTACATGCATGTAAGCCGATAGCTAGACCATTCGATTGTATTCTTAAGTTAAAAAAAAATACATGTTTAAACCATAAATAATGTCGATTGTTGTAATCATGACACAATTAGTCTTAATGTCCATAAGAGAAAAGTGAAAATAAAACATACCCTTATAATATAAATTATTAATAATAAGATAAAAGTGAATTTGACAAAAAAAAAAAAAAAAAAAAACAGACTGAAGAAAAAACTAAGGTAAGTCCGATGTTTACCATAAATTTAATTAAACTCTTATGATATAAGAACTAAGGTAAGTGTGACGTTTACCATAAATTTGATTAAACTCTTTATGATATATGCTGAAAAATTAAACTAGATTCTGCATCGCACGTGTACTTGAACAATGGCATAATTCTACGAATTTGCCTTCTAATTACTTTGGATTGAATGGGAAAAAAAATTGGTGCACATGCTCCTACATGCACATGAAAATATTGAGTCGTGAGTCTAGTGTTATTCACTTGAAATTTATACATCTGAAGATATGGCGGGCTTGTAAAAATATGCTCACAAAAAGGGCATCTTATGGAAAATGGATGCTCCATGTTAAGGTACTAAAGCATCATTGTAAACCATATAAAAGTGGAGAATAGTGAAAGAATAAGGATGTTTTTAGTAATATGCCAATACTGAAGGAATATGGGAGGAAGAAGCCAAAGCCACCCAAACCAAGTTGCTAAAAGATTCATCAATTTAATAATTTTATCACAATTTTTATCTCTATAAACACATAAAAATGCAACATATAAAATTTAAAAATAATAATAATAATTTTGAAAAAAAAAATTGTTGGACTTTTTAAGCAGCTTGCCTTGTTCACGTCCAACTGGTTTTCATAGTGAAACAAGCTCTTCAAAACCATACAAAGCTTTCCTCTTCCTCTCCCTCCTTATCTTTCTCTTCCTCTCTTTTAAACAAAAAAAAAAATGTTTCTACTTCAATTGAAGGTCTTTTAGCAGACCATCAAACAATTAAAAAAAAAATCTTATATTATTTTTGCCCTATCTTTTCTTTTCCTTTCCTTTTGTCTCTATATTTTACAGAAGCTCCTTGATATAACATAAAGGTTTAAAAATACTACATATTTTGTGTGTGTATATATAGAGGTTGCTGTGAGGAAGAGAAATGGCAGGAAATGACTGGATAAATGGATACTTGGAGGCAATTTTGGATGTGGGAAATAGTGCAAGGAAAAGAAATGATGGGAAGTTGAAGATTGATAAGTTTGAAGAGAGCAAAGAAAAAGAAGACAAGGCATTTAGTCCTACAAAGTATTTTGTTGAAGAAGTCATTAATAGTTTTGATGAGTCTGATCTTCACAGGACATGGGTCAAGGTTAGACACTACACACACACACACTCAAATCTCTCCCTCTTTCTCTCAATATGTGATTTATTATTTTTTTGTTTTGGCAATTAAGCAAAGGGTCATTTAGGAGAAGCATTATTAATCTAACCCTCCATCCTCTTTTAGATTCAATGGTGTTTTATCTTGCTCATGGTATTGGCAGCATGAGAACTTTCAAAAAAAATACAAAGAACATAAAAAGCTTGTAGTGATATTGCCTTTTAGAGCCCTCTTTTTTGTATGCAAATAAAACATTACATTATAACCCAAAAAGAAGTAAGCATCCATCCCAGCAGTTTTTGTGACAGCTTTTGCATCAGATCGTTCCTTTTGTGGACCCTATTAACAATCCTTTTGTAGGGCCATTGGTAATAGTTTTTTCTTTTGAAGTTCATTTTTCAAGTTATCAAAAGAAA